>JAJOZX010003564.1:65000-87500 GCA_023014485.1 Bathynomus jamesi | reverse complement strand
ACGTTGGTTTTACAATTTACAATGCCATAAATAATTGCGAAACTGCACTATTTATTTATTAATTTAGACCTTAAGCTTCGGGCTTTACTGGGCTCTTATGAAAAATAAAAGACGCTTATCATTAATAACGCGTAACTCACGAATAAGTATTATTAATAGTTAAGGTACGTACTAGTCTTAAATTATCATTATCGACATAACGAATACGAGGTCATTATTGAATGTATTATACCAATACCATTTAAATAAATCAATATTATACATGAGAGATAAAAATGTACGTAGTAATGTACATTTATCCTAGATTTTTATTAGTGCGCCATTATTAATCGAGATGCGTTTTAAACGAATTTATATTCACGATATTTTTTGGCATCTTAGACGTAAAATACCTTCGTATGGCCTCTATATTTGCGATGTATCGTTTTCTGTATGGGATTGTGAACACGGGTGAATCCCGCTTAACGTAGTTTCGCTACGATGGAATTAACAAATTACCTCACTTTTTCGTTTAACGTAGTACGTTACCCCGCTATAACGTACTTCGGAACTACGCAACGTATATTATTTGCGAAAGACTGGCACTACGTAGTGTAGATGCTCTCGTAGACTCCGAGTCTAGCTACGTCACACTGCACTCGCGTACTGCGTACATTCGCTTCACAGGCGTCTGTTTACGCTCAGTTTGCCCGCGCATTGATTACGTTATTTGGTGGTGTTTTGCTGCTAAATTATTTCGTCACTATTTACCATTATTTTACCTTTTACATTACTGTAAACTCCGCAAGATGGCATTTACAAAATTAATTATTTGTATTTAATATGTATTTTTCACGCGTGTATTACGTTATAGGGCCAAAAAACTTCGTCGGGAATGTATCTTCCGATAATACATATATTTCAATCGAAAACCGTGCTTCTTTTAGCGTAGTTTCGCCTAACGTAATGTTTTCCAGGAACGTATCTCCTGCGTTAAGCGGCGTACGCCCGCACTGAGCAATACTCCGTTAGTGGTAAAATTAAACTCTTTTATAATAATTTTAACATCATGTTTGCTTTTCTGCCGCGGAAGCTCCCCAAGACAATTTCCACCTCTTTTCTAGCTACTGTAATTTTAGTGATAGAGTGGTCTCTGAATTCTGCAGTCGATAACATTATTATTCCAAGATTCCTGACTTGTGGGGTTCGTGTTATCCGTTTGGCGTTTGGTACCCATTATCCTGTAGCGCCTTGTTGTTACCATATCTTATGAGTTGGAATTTTTCTTCGTTCAACTTCATATTGTTGTTTTCCTCCCACTTCAATAATGTTTCAATACCGTTTTGTAATTTTTTGTCATCTCTCTCTCTCTCTCTCTCTCTCTCTCTCTCTCTCTCATCCCCGAGCCAGGCGTCAGGCACGAAGGTGCTGGCCTGGATAGTGTTCGATGTACCGCGACAGTCGTTGCCGATATAATAGAGAAACAGCGCGTTTAAGGCTCCTGGTGACTGGAGGGAAGCCAACGTGACCCCTATCATTAAGAAAGGGGATCACGAAAGTCCAGAGAACTATCGTCCCATTAGTCTCACTTCAGTTGTAGGTAAATTATTAGAGGGGATAATAACGGATAGGATCGTTGACCATTTGGATTCCTACAAGCTGCTTGGGGACTCCCAACATGGGTTTAGACGGCATAGGTCGTGTCTCATCAACTTGCTCGATTTTTTCCACGTCATGTTGGGTGAGTATGATAAGAGTAGGGCGATTGATATACTTTATCTCGACTTTAAGAAAGCCTTTGATAAGGTACCTCACCGCCGGCTAATGGCGAAAGTCCGCGCGCTGGGTATCGGTGGGGAAGTAGGTAGGTGGATTGAAAACTGGCCGAAGAATAGGCGGCAGAGGGTTGTAATTAAAGGGGTTAGTTCGGGTTGGGCCTCGGTCACTAGTGGGGTTCCTCAGGGTTCCGTTTTGGGGCCACTGTTGTTTATCATTTACATAAATGATATCGACGGTGGCATCGCCAGTCGGATCGCCAAATTCGCTGATGACACCAAGCTTGGAGCCAATGTTGGGACGCCCGAAGCGATCGAGCAACTGCGTGCGAACCTAGGTAGGATAGGAGAGTGGTCCGAAAAATGACAAATGCCGTTTAACTTGGGTAAATGCAAGGTGATGCACATTGGCTACGCCAATCCCAAGTCGGACTACTCGATGTTGGGGAGTAATATCGAGGCGATTGATTTGGAAAAGGACTTGGGTGTGCTAATTAGCAGCGACATTAAGTTTACGAAACAGTGCATAGAAGTGGAAAAGAAAGCCCAGAAGCTGTTGGGTTATATCAGGAGGCAATTTCAGTTTCGGAACAAGGAGATTGTGCTCTCTCTGTACAATTCCCTGGTTCGGCCGCACCTGAAGTATGCTGTGCAGTTCTGGTCGCCCACCCTCAGGAAAGATATTGAGGCTGGAGCGAGTGCAGGCGAGGGCCACAAAGTTAATCCCTTCCGTTAGGCATTTGGGCTACAATCGACGGTTACGCGCCCTGAACTTGTTTTCGCTGGAAACTCGGAGGCTGCGCGGTCAGCTCATCGAGGTTTTCAAGTTCTTACGCGGGTTCAACGATGTCGATTTTAGAAGTATGTTTAGTTTAAATGATAACCCAACTCGCAACAATGGTTGGAAGTTGGATTTGAAACGGTTTAGGACTAGTGTGTGTGTGTGGGAATTACTTTACCTATGAGATCTGTGACACGTGGAACAGGTTACCTTCAGAAGTATATATATTTTCTGTTTCCTTTCCTTCGTGGTTTTATTCATCATAAATATTTTTCACGTGTTACTTTCGTGAAATAATTTTCATATATATATATAATTTTTTTTTTTTTTTTTTCTTATACGAAGACATTACGAATGTAGACTTCTTTCATATATTCAAATAAAAAAGAATATTGAAAATTTATATATATATATAAGTTTTTTAAAACTGTACAGAATGTAAAACACTGTTCCTTAGCGATTGAGAAACAGAAAATAGCCACTCAAGTTAATAATACCATTTTTAAATCCTTGTGAATTACTTTAATTAAAAGAACACCAAATTTAACATTTAATAGCCTGAATTTCTTATGCAACACCGCAGGATATTAACCTAATAAAAAGACCTCCCTTTTCGTTTTTTTTATGATATACTTTTTATATTAGCTTACTGATGTTTCTCTCTCTCTCTCTCCACATATATATATATATATGTGCAGAAACGTTCCTTAATACTTATGTCGTTTCTATTCATTTATATACTGCGCGGTCATTGCAGTTATTTTTGCATATATATATATATATATATTATGCCGATAACTATCGTGCATAAGGTGTATGTTGCATTATACGATAACTTTAATACGATATAAAAAGCGCGTAAAACTACCTTTTAAGAATGGAATCATTGTTTAATACATCGCAGATGCTAATGTAACATAATTAAGGGCACGACCAACGCGCCATTATCATTCAAGAACGCTTATATGAATTATAAATACAAAACTCTGAACGCAACCTCAGCACGTGGGAGTTCCAATAATTTTTTTAAATTTCATTATAAATATATATTTTCTTCAGTAATTACTTTCCATTCTCGCGTGTGTTGTTTGTTGTGTGTGTGTGTGTGTGTGTGTGTGTGTGTGTGTGTGAGTGATTTTTGTGTTTAATTCCTTTGTCGGTGTTAAAATACCTTTAAAAACCGCCTCCTAACATAAATAAAACAAGGTTTGGGAGTAAAAAATATATGTGTTGTCTGGACAGTTCAAACCGCGGGAAAAGGTATGTTAGAATTTCATTTTCACTGTAATTATCGTACCTCTGGCAGGCAATCATATATTCTTAGATGCCGTGTACGATCAGCTCTCCATTCTTGTTCTTTTTGTCAACCCTTCTTGGTGGTCTATTACGTCCCGAGAGTTAATTTTCGGAAACTCATTTCGTTTCCCATATATTATCATCCCTTTTGTTTCATAAGATTCCTTATTATCGACGGCGCTTTTGAACGATTATTTATGACATTTTTGATAGAACGAAAACATACGTACGAACAGTCTGGATTAATACCCCTTGCAACGTGGGCAGTCTCGAGACTTAATACCATCCCGAGTATTTTGCTTGCAAAGGTGATAAGACCAGCACTCTTGGCTCTACCTGCCTTACAAATAATATTAATTAATATAGGAGAAAGGTAATATATATAGGAAATAAAAAAAATACATACAAAAATACGTAATTAAAAAATTGACTCGACGTCCAAAAAAGAAAAATCATTTTTAATTAATAAATGTTTTATTATTGAAGCGTTTTCTTTTGCTTTTTTTTATTTCATGGCAAACATTTAAATTTTTATTTTTTATTCATATTTATTTATGGTCTCCTTTTTTTTATATACGATAATAATGTAATTTAGTATTACTATATTATATTACGAGATAGCATAATATTTTGAAATTAAAGAAAGACTGGAAGAAAACGAAGGAAAATGACGAGAGTAACTATAAGAAAATTTAGATAGCCGGGCTCAACCAGTTGTGCTGCACCTGGCAAATTGTTGAAAAATTCTTTAAAAGACAAAAACAATAAATAGTACTTATAATAATACATCAGATTATGTAGGCTATTATAATAGTTATATAGCAAAATATAATATTTCTATAACACATAGACACACACACACACACATATATATAATATATATATATATATATATATATATATAATATATATATATAAATATATAATATATATATATATAAATTAAATAATGACGTGTTTAATATATATATATATATATTACACACAGACCGTGCATGGAAGATATATATATATATATATATATATATAACTAGTAAATATAACCGCCGCAATACCCAATACGTCGGGGGTTCGTACCGAGGTCAGTTGAGGTGCCAATAAAATACCCACTCGGTTACGATTTATAATTTGGATATACAGTTATGCAATGGAGAGATTATTCTCTCTCTCTCTCTCTCTCTCCATGGGTGGGAAACGTACCCAGGGTATTCTCTTTGAGGTGTTAAGCCGCGGTGCTTCTTAACACCTCGGAATGACGTCAGAGTGATGGATTTGGGAGACCACCGAGATGGATCCGAGGTTGGATATACAACATGGATGAATGGCTGGAAAATGAAAGTGGATGAATGAGTTGAATGTGGATGTTGGATGTTAGATCGGTTAGGTTGGTCTGGTCGTGATCCAGATGGATAATGGGATAAAAGAATTTAAAAGGACTAATTATTATTATCATATATATATATATATATAATATATATATATATATATGATACAACTCCAGAAGAAGAGATTATGCACGATGGGAAAACGTGTTTCGTGCAACGTTAGCTTTTAAAAGCATGTTCAAACAAGCTGAAGAAGTTGATACGTCTTTCAGGATTTTTACAAGAATGAACTTGTTATATATATATATATATATAATATATATATATATAGGGTGTCCATAAGTTATCTTTACAAATTCAAATGAAATAGAATTGAATTTATAAAAATAATTTGTGGGCCACCCTGTGTATATATATATATATATTATATATATATATATATAGTTATATACACACTTAACCTCCCACATCTTATACCCCAATACCCTTTCAAATACCCCCCTTTAGAGTGTTGTGGGTAGTATGGCGGGGTAGAAAGTCAGATTGCCCCCTATAGCGTTAACAGGTGTGAACAAGCAATTACGGAATTGAGTCAGACAGGTGAACAAAAAGGAATAGCATGTAAAGATTCATAAAGCACCCGAGGAGGGGGTAAGAGAGGCCAAACGGGGAGGGACCGCGATAGTTGTGGGGATACAAAGAGGGGGGAAGGGAATGTGTGGGAGGTCTTTGAAAAATTGACTGAAACGGTTATACGAGGATGGAATAAATATATCGGGCCTATATATATATATATATATATATATATATATATAATATATATAAATATACTGTATATATATATATATATATATATATATATATATATATATATATATATATATATATATATATATATATATATATATATATATACTGTATATATATATACTGTATATATATATATATATATATATATATATATATATATATATATATATATATATAATATATATATATATATATATATATATGCGACTCAGTGGTGTAGTGACTAGCATCGCTGACTCCGAATCCACCTGCCCCAGATTTGATCCCCGGCGATGTTTGGCGGCGCTCAGCTCACCCAGCGGTTTATCCTTCCATACCAAAAAAATTATTTAGAAATAAAATGGGTACCGCGGTAGCCTAGAGGTTAGGAAGCTGAGATCGGAAGAGGAATTTGTAATTCGTTACCACCTATGGTGGATCGTGGTTAGGAATTCACGTTAAGCTGTAGGTCTAAGGTGGGGTAATAATCTTGATTGGTCAGAATGAATAATTCGGGCGGAAGCAAAACCAACGTGAACTAAGGTGTGTGTATATATATAATATATATATATATATATTTTTCTTTTTTTCTTTTTTCTCTGTAGTGATTGTGGGAGGTGGTCGATTGATGGTGGTAAAATGGTAAATCCAAATTGACTTCCACACAAACTGTAGACTAGTTTCGAGCGTGGAATGAGTGAAAAACCGCATTAATTGTTCGTGTGTTCTCTTTCGATTCTTGTTCCACCATCATGAACCTTTTCAAAACCTCCCTCAACCAACATTCTTACCTTTTCAAAGATTTTTAAGTTAAAAATACACTTTTTTAAACAAATTAAGTGGGCAGACATATATATGTATATTGTATATAAAACAGAGAGAGACAGACAGAGAGAGATAAACTAAATTAAAATTAAAAATTAAAAAACCTTAAAAATGTTAATGAAAAAGAAAGGATTGACTTAAAATCAAGTTAAAAATCAAACAAAAAATAACTTAAAAAAAACAAAAAATATTTTTGAATGAGGGAATTGAAGACGTATTACAAGAACACCGTGAGAAAGTACCCCATACCCCACCATGCCCTATATATCCCTCACTCCCTACCCCCACCAAAACGGTCTTGAACTGACATCAAACCGGAAGTTAAGACTAACATCGTAACATCAGTGAGAAAATAAGAAATTCATTATTAAATGATGTTGAAGGATGTTAGAAGGTGTTGTAGCAAATGTTAAAATGTATCTCTCAGATATATCGTAATTGTTAGATGTTAGAAAGTGTTAGAAATTTAAAGGTAGTATTTTATAAATTTGAGATGAAGTAGATCAAAGTAGGTTAGAGATACTAAAGGCGTTAGAACTTCTTAGGGTGTTAGAAACTTCTATCCGAATGTTAAAAACATCTAGGGTTGTTAGAACTTCAATAGATGTTAGAAATTTAAAGGATGTTAGAACTTCTAAGAAGAAGATATTAAATAGTTTAAAAAAAATTCTATGGAACCCTTATACAAGAAGTATGTTAGAATCTATTATAGACGAGGCGTGTGAAATGTTAGAAGTTGCTAGGAAAGATAAGAAGACGTTAGGACACTTAGAATAAACATGGTTATTGTTCATGGTGTATATATATATATATATATATATATATATATATATATATTTCGTCTCTGCATGGACATTTGGCAATAAATTGTTACGAGGGTCATTACAGGGTATTTAGTTAAATTTGCGGTTAACATGTGACTATATACCAAATGGCATACCCATGCACGGTGTCGCTCAGATAAGAAAATTATTTTTAATGGCATGGCCTTAAACCAAGTATATATATATATATATATATATATATATATATATATATATATCAGTGGCGTGCGGTCCATGGAAGCAAGGAAGCAATGCTTCCCTATTCAAAGAAAGAAGAAAATGCTGTATTATACTTTAAAGTTTAAACAGTTCAATATGTGTTAATAATTTGTACAAAATCATTTTATTATACTATTTATAGCATTTGATTGGTAATCAGGTGGATACATAGTATATACATTGGTTGCCGTTCGTGCAAGAACCTTTAAGAAAGCCGACGCAAAAAATCTCGAGTTGGACAACAATTGACGAAATGCATCCTTTTTCCCAATGACTTTCGCTTTTTTTTACTGTTACAAATTGTTTCTTTCCATTCTAAAAACTCATTTAATGTTTAATAATGTAGTATTTATTGAATACAACAAGTTTCATATATAGTTTTCTACTAAAAAATTCCATGGCCATGTTAAGCGAAAAAGAATATATATTTATCGTTATTTTATCCTTCCCTATGTCAAAAAGGAAGCAATTTAGAAATCGCTGTCCAGATCTTATAGTTAATTTTCTTGAAATATCTGGCAACTTATACGTGCTGTCTGCTGTCATTCTCTCATTTAAAGCGAATACATAACTGCGCTAGAAATGCGCAAGGGGAAGAAAGGCTTGCAAGTTTAGCTATAATCTCAATTGAGAAAAAGCTTCTTAAGGATATGAAAACCGATACCTTTTACGAAGAAATAGTAGATATATTTAATAAAAAAGAAAGAAGAATAGAATTAACCTATAAGTAAAGTAAGTAGATTATTATATGTGTTTTGTTTTTATTATATACGAGTATTTTAAAGTTTTATTTTTATTTTATATAATCTTTGTTGTTTTTGCTTGAATTGCTTCCCCTTGACGAAAAATCACCGCACGCCACTGATATATATATATATAATATTATATATATATATATTATATATTATAATATATTATATATATATATATTATATATATATAGGTAAATGCAGGTAGAAAGTAGCTTAAAAAAAATATAATTGTAATACTACCTATAAATTTTCGCCAGGCTGGGTTCGAATACCTTTTGTGTATCGATCCTTCTTACGCAATAAAGATTTATACACATAAATACATTTTAAGAGCCGAGCTTCTATATATATATATATATATATATATATATATATATATATATATAGAGAGAGAGAGAGAGAGAGAGAGAGAGAGAGAGAGAGAGAGGAGGAGAGAGAGAGAGAGAGAGAGAGAGAGAGAGTATAATCTTTTTACTTTATTGCTTTTTGATCCTTCTCTAATACTGGCGCCCGTTTTTGGAATCGTACATGTTAAAACTTACCTATCTGCCTGTTTCGGTCCATTTAACGTAAGCCTACAACAATGATGAGCTTATACAAAAGCCTATTCTACTTTTCGAAGGAAGAGGCCTACATTTAGGGCCTACAAAATGGCAAGAAGGAAGCAATTGGTTTTGCAGGATTACGGAAATCTGTCCTGCAGTCGATTTAGAGATTATTCTTACGTAATCCTGCTGCGATCTTCAGGTGGATTATATATATATATATATATATATATATATATATATATATATATATATATATATATATACAGGGTGTCCCATAAGTCGGTCTGATAGGAAAATTTATTTTAAATTAAATTCACAAAAATAATACATTAGAACTATAACAAATGTTCAAATTGGTGTCTTGTTTTGGACCCCTTTTTTTTGTCTAATATGGCTAATATGGCTAATATAGAAGTGAGTTACATTCGTGAGGAAAGGTCTCCGAGGGCTTTTCCTCACGAATGTAACTCACTTCTATATTAGCCATATCAGCCACCTGCAACCAAAAACGTCCCACAACAAGACATCAATTTGAACATTTGTTGTAGTTCTCATGTATTATTTTTGTAAATTTAATTTAAATAAATTTTTATATCAGACCGAACTTATGGACACCCTGTATATATATATATATATATATATATATATATATATATATATATATATATATATATATATATATATATATGGGGGTGGGGTGGACCAACCAGATTCCTATTATATGATGCACAAATGTAGTCTATAAAAATCGAAGGGAAATTTGATTATTCACTTTGATATCATAGCCGGAATACACTCTTAGCCACGTACGGTGTTTTAGGCTGACTGACGTACAGCCTGTATAGTTAACCTTGAAGTTGACCTTGGTTCTGGATTTTGCGAATCCCAAGAATGAAAGTAGAAGACAATTTAGATTAATATGTCGGGTATTTTATACCCACTTTGCATGTTGGTTCTCCGTTTGAGGATTTGAACCCTCAGGGTGGGCATGGCGGTGGACTGTATATCTGGAGGTGAGGCATTCGAGCCTTGCCTGACTCCCCTAGACCACCTTCAGGTCTCCAATTGCTTAATTAAGGCGTTTCCTCTATATTCAACAGAAAAAAAATTTGCGGATTAGAATAAAATCTTGTACCATATATTTGAGTTCATTTTATTATTATTATTATTATTACAGTATATAAATGTAATTGTCATATTTGCACCTAAAATCATGTTCATTGCACGCAAAGTAGATTCAGAACGAGCGTGTTCTACAGTATACTTCTTAAAATGTCACAAGAATAATTACAAAAAAAACGTAAAATAAATTATTCGTTTTAAAAATATTTGTATTTAATTTAATAAGTGAGTAATGATAAGCGTATTACTTTACTGATATTTACAAAACTTATTTGACGAGTATTTGTTGAGTTTAATATGGGTGAAATTACGGGCGGGTTTTTTTTTTTGTTGTTATTTTAGGTTGCTTCAAAACTTACTAAATATGTATTTTATATTTCGTTTTTATGAGAACCTAATTGTAACGTTTTCAGACAGAGAAAGACTATAATTTTTTTTAGCTTTTTGATACAGGGTGTTCACGAAAGAATCGTACAAATTTATAGCTTATTTCAAATGGAATTTGTACGATTCTTTCGTGAACACCCTGTATAATGAATTTCGGATAAGATTAAATATTCAGAAAGAAAATATAAAAGTATTTCAAATCTTTTTGATTGGTTGAGACTGTGAGTCGCCATAAGGATGTAAAGACATTAAGATCGTCGGTATGAATAATAAAAATAGAGAAGTTAGCTGAGTAATAGGTCGCATTAGTTGGCCTGAGCGCTCTACCCGTTTCTATCTTTCAGACTGATATACAGACATTTTCAAAAATAATAAATACGATATACGCTATTGGTAACAAATTATATATGTACATATCGCGCGTGTACAGGCCATTTCCCGCACGCGACTTTTATGAGGGACTATCTGACATGATGTGGTCCTCGAAGTTGAGCTAGGCCTTAGCTGTAGGACGTCCGAGTTGTGGAAGAACTAAAGAAAAATGCGAGAGTACCGCAGTTCGAATTTTGGTTAACTCCATTAAACTTTATTCGGAACTGTCGCGGGAAGCGCGGATAAGACCGAGGCTCACTAAATTTGGTTAATTGCCATTGGCAAAAATCTAAGAGCCTCTAACTCCGCTGAGGGTCAGAGTTAAGGAGGAAAAGGTTCGACCTCCTCAGTCTAGGACTAAGGCGGGAGTTAAAAAAGAGGAGGTTCGACTTCCTTCGTCTAAGGCTCAGGGCAAGAATGAATTTACATCCAAAAATATTAATTAAATTTAAAGATGATTTGGTCGACCGGATCTGAAGGTTAAGAAGCTCTTCCTAATTGGAGAATCTGCGAACTGTTTCATTTATTTTTAATAAACAAAAAAAAAAAATAAAATATTATATAAAAAAAAAATAAAAAAATTTGTTAATTACGTACTTTTGATGGCGACATAATGTCGGGGCTCGTACACTAATACAACATTACAATTTAGAACATCGAGCATTTAACCTACGACGTACTCGCTGGTCGAGTGTTTAATAACATTTTTTACGAGTCGTATAATTTTTATATGATAACTAATCATGATTATAATTATTATTATAATTATAATTATTATCATTATTATTATTATATAATTGGTTAGGCGTGGAACGAGGAAAAGACGACAGAATGAGAATGGTAAATGAATGTAGGTAAATATACGTGAAAACGTACATGAATGAATGTAAATATAAATATACGTGAAAACGTACATGAATGTTAACTTTTATTAGAATACGTGGACACGCAAGAAGAAACGACTTAACGAGTAGCAGTAGGTAACAACGGTGTAACGGTTGCGGGTAACAATGCAGTAACGATGAGATGCGTAACAGTTACAACGTAACGTACGTGGACAATTTTATTAGAGACAGTGAGACGGTTTCTAAGAAAGATGAAACCAAAAATTTCCAAGGTCACGGACTGAGAACGAATCTATCGGCGAATTCCATTACTTTTGTATTTAGTTACAAATTATTATAATACCTTGGTTTTGCTTCCGCCCGAATTGTTCATTCTGACGAAGGTCGAGCTTATCACTCCACTTTAGACCTAGAGTTTAACGTGGAATCCGAACAACGCCCCACCAACAGCCCATCGTCTTTAACCACTAGGCTACCCAGGGTACCCATTTATCTACCAACCAATTTCTTTATTGCGTGGTAGGATGAACAGCTAGGTTTTGCTGCGCGCCGCCTGTCGTCACCCGGTCTCGATCCCGGGGCCTATGGATTCGTAGTCAGCGATGCTAACCACTACACCACCGAGGCGCATATATATATATATACTGGGTGATCCAGATAAATGGGACCCATAAAAAAAAGTCAAATATTCTTAATATTTAATTCCTTTCATAAAAACTATATATCATTCGAAAGAGTAGAGTTACAAGTTTATTATGAAATATTTATTTTTTAAAAATGACTCCTTTCAAATGTGCTCCATTAGTTGCCAAGCATTCCAGTGTTCTCGCTTGTAAGTTCTGCATCACTTTTGCAAGAGTGTGCGGTGGTATGGCCTGTATCTCATTTGTGATGGCGGCCTTCAATTCTTGCAAGGTCGTTGGGTTATTTCTGTAGACCCTACTCTTTAAATATCCCCAGAGATAATAATCTAAGGGAGAAAAATCCGGAGACCTTGCGGGCCAGTCAACGTCTCCAAATCTTGAGATTAACTCGCCTGGAAACGTTTGACGCAAAACTGCCATGCAGTTCCTCGTGGTATGGCAGGTAGCTCCGTCTTGGAACCAGTGGTTTTCTAGACAAAGATCTCTTAATTTAGGAATAAGGAAATCGGTCAACATTTTTTCGTAGCGATCACCATTTACAGTGACCGTGTTTCCGGTGGAATCCTCGAAAAAGTACGGCCCTATGATCTGAGATGCAGTAAGACCACACCAAACAGTTACACGCTGCCTATGCAAACGGGACTTCGGTAATATTCAATGGATTTTCTGTTGCCCAGAAACGACAATTTTGTTTGTTTACAGTTCCATTCAAGTGAAAATGGGCTTCGTCTGACATAATCAAAGTTGCTAGAAAATTGGTGGTGTCATTTACCTTCTGTTGGATCCAGTGACAGAATTGTCGTCTTCGTGCGAAATCTCCATCGTTTAGTTGTTGCACTGTTTGAATTTTATATGGAAAGAGCATTACATTTTGCTTGAATATACGGTGTGTTGTTGTTGTTCCATATCCAACTCCTAACAGCTGAGAAGCACGTCTGATGCTTATGTTAGGATTATCCTGTACAATTCATGAGTTCTGTTAATGATCTCGTCTATCCTTGCTGTGCGCACTCTTCCAGTTGGTTTTCTTTTTCCAATGCTGCCAGTTAGGGAAAAATTTCTGACACACCGACGGATTACTTTCTTAGAAGGTGATTTTGACATCTGAAAATTTGTCTTGAAAGATCTTTGAGCTGAAACTACACTTCTTCCATGCTCATAATAATATTGCTCAGTTATGAAACGCAGCTGTTCCACAGTCCATGCAGTCATCTTGAAGGGTTAGTTTTAACTAACACTTTTATTTTGTTTTGTATCTTATCTTGTCTTGTATTGTCAAAACCTATACAATCCTGTACAAACTTGTAAGTATCCTCTTTCGAATGATACGTATGATTTTATAAAAGGACTTATACTTTAAGAGTTACAGGGGTTTCTTTTGGGTCCCATTTCTCTGGATCACCCTTTATATATATATATATATATTATATTAGAGGGGAAATTAGAGGGGAAATACGGAGAAATAAATAAGAATGGCGACAGTGACAAATTTACGACTCGGGTATTTAAAAGTGAGTGAATTAGTAAGTAAATATATTCATTTAAATACAATAATACTTATTAAATTCCGCGTCGTGGGAAATGAAAGAGGGTAAATGAGTAAGGAAGTACGAACGAGGATTTTAACCATGGTACATTGAACGTACCCGCATAATCTGATCAAATTTAGGGATTGAAGGTTAGACGCGAGATAATAACAATTAATTATAAATAATTCCATAACGAATGAAAATTGGGAATACGGGAAATATTCTGATGGAAATTTAAAACAATTTAAATCGTTCATTGTCTTGTTTCGCGCGTTCATGCAATTAAATTAAGGGACATTCGCTTCTTCGAACGAACTTCTTTTTGTGGCACAAACATGGGTACCGTCCGAACATATACATCAGCACTCGATCTTGTCCTAGGGAACCGTATCTTCAATAGGAATAGATAAACGAGTGCTACAATCATCTTGGTTTGTTAATCATAATTTAACTTTACGTTTCGAGATTAACTCATCTCATCATCAGAATCTGTAGTTTTAAAAACCTATATTAGTTGATCAGAAGGATTAAGACAATTTACCCGCAACATTTAGGATCTTTTCCGTTTCATGTACTGTTTCCGATTTTGATGAAAATAAGATATTTAATGTAAATTTTTACGCTAATTTAAAAAATGTAAGTCCTTTTTTGGAGAAATGAGCGGTTCGAAAGTTATGTTTGTTATTGTAATTTTGTATTAGGTCAAAAACTGTAACGATACAACTGAAAACTAATACGAGAGTTATTGTATTCTTTAGTAATATTGGCTTATGTCACTACTCACTAAGTAGACAATGTGAATAGATTTCGACCGTTATTTTTCTGTCCGGTTAAGTTAATTGAATGCCCGGTTAGGTCAACTGAATGCCAGGGCGTACAGTTGACCTAACCGGGTATTCAATTAACCTAACCGGGCATTCAGTTGACCTAACCGGGCATTCATTTAACCTAACCTCACCTAACGTTTGAACCGCTCATCTCTCCAAATAAAGACTTATATTTTTGAAATCAGCGTAAAACTCTACATTAAATATCCTACTTTCAACAAATTCGGAAACAGTACATGAAACAGAAAAGATCCACATTTTACATCACATAAAACACTTCACATACAAAATTACGCGGCACAAATACATCAAAGCTACATTAGTTATAAAACAAAAGTGAGGGTCTTTCTAAGAGACTAAAGCAGTATACAACTCTAAGTTCTTAAAGACAGATCGACACAAGTATTAGATAATGTACAATTATGTAGAAGAGAAATTATCGCCTATGGTTGGGTTTTTTATTCAATACAAATACAGATTCCATATTTCAAAGTTCAATTTGATTGGTGCATTTGGAAACAATCCTGAAGGACTCTCTACTTAGTGGATGATCTTTATCTCTGTAATGATTTCTAACCGCTGAAAAACTTTGATCTTTCAAATGAGAGTTGGTGCGCGATGATCCACCAAGATGTTGATCTACTCTCGCCTTAAATTGGAGCTTTGAGCTACCAATGTACTCAGTATTGCGGCTTGAACGCTTATAATTGTACGCAGTCATAGGTGTAAGAGCGGAGGGCACACTCTCCTTATGGTTAAAGAATGAGTTAATCGATAAAGTGTTTGTGAAAACAAATTTAAAGTCAATTTGGGAATAAATTTTGTTACAAATCTGGGTTAAGTCTTTCTTAATGTTATCACTTATATAACCTTAGTATGGAAATTTAATATATTTGACTTCTTTGGGGACATTATAGATGGGGCCAGGAAGTGGATACATATATTACTCAGAAACTGTTTGACATTCTCGTAATAGAGACCTGGGGGGGTTATGAGTTATTACAAAAAAATGTATATAAAAAGATCCAAATTTTTCAACAGTTACGGAAATAAAGATCATCCACTAAGTAGGGAGTCCTTCAGGATTGTTTTCAAATGCACCAATCAAATTGAACTTCGAACTATGGAATCCATATTTATATTGAATTAAAAAAAAACCCAACCATAGGTGATAATTTGTCTTCTACAAAATTATACATTATCTGATGCTCGTGTCGATCTGTCTTTAAGAGCTTAGAGTCGTATACTGCTTTAGTTTCTTAGGAAGAACCTCATTTTTGTTTTATAACTAATGTAGCTTTGATGTATTTGTGCCAGGTAATTTTGTATGTGGAGTGTTTTATGTGATGTAAAATGTTGCGTGTAAATTGTTTTAATCCTTTTGATCAACTAATGTAAGTTTTTAAAATTACAGATTCTGATGATGAGAGGAGTTAATCTCGAAACGTAAAGTTAAATTATGATTAATAAACCAAGATAATTGTGCCACTTTTTTATTTAGTCGTACTATATATATATATATATATATATATATATATATATATATATATATACACACACAGGGTGTCTATAAATGTTTACCCTGAAAACAGTATGCTCTCATGTTTTAATGACGAATCTTACATCCGTTTTTTTTTTACAGGTGATCTCGTACACGCATAGAGTTTCTGTGCTGGTGTGTTTCGTCTACCGCATTCGCCGCTAGGAGCGCTGTAGTAGCTGTTCAGTTAAGATGGCGTCTGTGACAGAGAAGGCACAATGTGCTGTGTGGCTTGCAGAAAAAAAAATCTCCTGTCAGTGTTCAGCGAAGGTTCAGAACAAAGTATGGAAAGAATCCGCCTGATGTGAAGTTAATTAAGTCGTGGATGAAAAAATTCTTGGAAACTGGAAACGTGGAAAAGGGAAAGAGCAGTAGTAGACCATCAGTTTCCGATGGGACGATGGAAAACATTCAAACTGCTTTCACACGGTCACCAAGGAAATCGGTGAGACAAGCTTCATGCCAACTAAAGATACCGAAGTCTACGGTGCACAAGGTGTTACACAAACGTTTGAAGTTACACGCCTGCACGGTACAAATTGTTCAAGAACTGAAGCCTGATGACCGTCCAAAACGTGAACAATTCGCTATTGACATTTGAACAGCATTGACGAGGATAATGACTTCTTGTTACGTGTCTGCTTTTCAGACGAGGCTACGTTTCATCTTAGTGGTAGAGTCAACAGACACAATGTGCGTATTTGGGGATCGGAAAACCCACATGCCGTAAGGGAGCATATTCGGGGCAGTCTGAAGATCAATGTCTGGTGTGGACTAATGCATGACCAGATAATTGGTCCTTTCTTCTTCTTCTTCGCTGAGAACACTGTTTCCGCAACTGTGTACCTGGATATGCTCACCAATTACGCCATCCCCCAGCTGCAGGACAGGCAGCCAACTGTCATCTTCCAACAAGATGGGGCACACCCTCATTGGGCGCATGTTGTTCGTGAAACTCTCGACGCAACATTTCCAAATCGATGGATTGGCAGGGACGGGCCAATCCCATGGCTCCCAAGATCACCAGACATTACCCCGCTGGATTTCTTTCTCCGGGGTCATGTTAAAGATTTGGTTTATGCAACAGTTGTTCCAGATATCAGGACATTGCGAGAACGCATTACGGATGCAGTTGCGACAGTTAACCCACAAATGTTAGAAAATGTGTGGCGTGAGTGTTAATACCGTTTAGACATTTTACGTGCCACTAGGGATGCACATGTGGAAGCTTATTAAGTTCATTAACTATGTATCAAAACTTCGTATGTTTATCTACTTATGAATCAAACTGTGTTTGAATACGAGTGTTTATTTAAAAGTTATAGCATGCTTTAATCAGGGTAATCATTTATGGACACCTTGTATATATTGAGCGTTTCAGCGGCCTCTGGAAGGAATGATGACAGTCACAGGTTTAATTGTCACACCCATGAAGATATTAAGCAATATTTTAATTTTAGTGAGCTTTGATGAGATATTATCACAGTAATAATAATTGTAATCAGTGAGAAGGACCATGCAGAAACTGGGACAGGGCTCAGGCCAGGCCCATTGCTCTAACTCTTGGATTAATACTAACCGGCAAAATCGTGAGCCGAATCCCCGACCCCAGTGTCTTCACATCGCTAACCCACTGAACTACAACCGCTGGCTGTCATCACGATAGTTGAACGACTATTACGGCGCGTGGATGGGCTAAGTTGACAACGCCTCGGAGAAATATGAATTAAGAATGAACTGCACTAGAACCCCCCCCCCCTTTATCCCTTCCCCGTCCCCCTATTTTTACGGATGCCGCGTACTGCGTCTCAACTGAAGCAATAAAAGAATTATACCGATGAAAATAGTGTTTGGGGACCGACTAAAACTTTTATATTAACTAAGAAAAAAAGGAATTTCAACTAATTTAGCGTAACTAATACTAAATCGTATATGAAAGAAATCGTATTTAGTTGAGAATTGACTAATATTCGTATGAAACTGATAATATATATATATATAACGGGTCAAAAAGGATTTTTTTTTTTTTTTTTTTGGCATCGAATGAATGAGTATAAATTCTATCTGAAACTTAAAAAAAAACTAAATTTAATAAATTTCTTTCGAGGTTCATCTAAATACAGGGTGTCCCATAAGTTCGGTCTCGTAGGAAAATTTATTTTAAATTAAATTTACAAAAAGTAATACATTAAAACTAAAACAAATGCTCAAATTGATGTCTCGTTTTGGGGTCTTTGTTTTTTTGTCTAATATGGCTAGTATGGAAGTGAGTTACACTCGTGAGGAAAAGGCCTCCCCGGAGGCCTTTTCTTCGGGAGTGTAACTCACTTTTATATTAGTCACTGCGTGTTATTCCACCCGCAACCAAAAAAGTCCCGTAACGAGACGTCAATCCGAACATTTGTTTTAGTTCTAATGTATTATAACTTCCGTAAATTTAATTTAAAGTAAATTTTCCTATGAGGCCGGACTTACGGGACACCCTGTATATTAACGTAATTAACTAAAACTCCATATACTGAAGCTAAACATACTCTATTGGAGATAGTTCTTGGTTAATTTGGTAAAGGCAATGTATCCCATACCCACCCTGAAGGAAAATTAGTAAGGGCTCGAACCCGGACTACCTTAGCCAAAATCAATTAAAGGGAGGTTGCCGGCCCGCCGCTTCGTCGTGACTTAAGAGACGGAAAAGACAACCGCCCAGCTCTAGGCAGTACTGGGGTTGGAACTCACGACTCAGCGGGGTTTGAACACTGCCCGGCGGCGCCCTAATCGATCGAACCGCGAGACGCTGCGCAACTTGACACGTATTTCTACAGTGTTGTCGATTTTAAAAATCTTAAAATAATTTTGAATCAAAATTATTTATTTTCATTGACAATTTTATTTTCCATTTTTGGAATGCGATTTTTAACGTATCGTGGAAGGAATTCACGTTAATTACAATATTAACGTTTAAGGGGTTGTTTCAATTTCTTCGTAACGGCAAAGGTCACGCGATGGAGGGAACTTATATACGACTTTACTCGGAATCGGAGCCATCTAAAGGTCTTTTTTTGTGCGCAGGAAGGAGGGGCCAAGGGCGAATGCCCGCAAAAGCGTATGAACTCGGAGGACAATCACCCACCCAACTATTGAATGAATCCACGTTAAGTTGAAAGTCTCCCGTGCTTCAGACGACGAATAGCGACAACAAAAATAAAAAAAAAACGTGCAAAATTCTAAGATTATATAAGCACTGCGCTTGTACCGCACAAAGAAAAACTGATACTATTAATAAAAAATAAATTTAAATATACAAAGAAAAAATTCTTTGATTCCTAAGTATATATATATATATATATATATATATATATATAAATAGGTGTTGGTCTAAAGTGACACGAAATGCCCAAATACCCAATTAGTGTCACCGAAATTGGATGTTTTACTCAATTAATTTTCTCTGTAATTATTTTGAGCAAAATTTAAGAGGACTTCATAATTGGTTATACGAATTAGAGGACGTTGATTGGTCGGTTCGAACACCTAAAGAGGCTAATTGCGTCAAGTCAAAATAATCGTTTAATTATACTAACCAAGACTTAAATATCTGTCTATTTATATGATGGTTTTTTCTACTATTGTGTGTGTGTGTGTGTCTCTCTCTCTCTCTCTCTCTCTCTCTCTCTATATATATATATATATATATATATATATATATAGAAAATTAGGGTATTAAGTTCACTTTAATACCAATAAATACCCTTAAAAACGATGACAATATACCCAAGGAAATACCCTCATCGAAATAAAAAACGAAAGAAAAATACAGAAGCAGAAAAAATCACCTTAATAATAATAATAATAATAATAATAATAATAATAATGTCCGAGAATAGAAAATAATTAAAAGAGATTCCCAAATCATTCTAATAGAATTGTGAATTGAGGGAGCGGATGTTCAGAAGAGAGGTGAACAATACCTCAATGGAACTCTCCACCTCACCACAACACCACAAAACGGGGATTTGTAACTGATACACCTCCCATGAATCACACCATACAAAAGATAATCCTCAAAATTGGGGGTTACAAGCATGTAGATACCAAAGTAATGGCCAAAGTACCTACCTTCATATATATATATATATATATATATATATATATATATATATATATATATATATATATATATATAAAACCACGTGTTACTTTCGTGAAATAATTTTCATATATATATATATAAAATCTTGATTCGCAGCATTTTTACGTCATACCCAATTGGCAGTTAAAAACGGGCATGGCTTAATCACAACTAATGGATTGGTATCTAATGGTATTAATTGATGTATGGATCAAATCCGATAATCCACGTGGATAACGAGTGCAGATTTGCTGTATTTAATCCGATTATATAGGGATTAATATTATCCAGTCAGTGTTGCTAATTTGCCTTTCCAAGCTGTCAAGTCGGAAACACACACACACACACACACACACACACACATATATATATATATATATATGTGTGTGTGTGTGTGTGTACGTTACTCAGCGCGGTTATCCGTGATTTACTAATTGTGACCATTGTGCACTTACCGTGATCATCGAGTTAACCGTGATTTGGTGCGGTGTTTACATCCGCTGCTCGCCTCCCGCCAGCCTACCACAATGCACCTTAGTCAGTGTCTCTCTGCGCTTCATATATATATATATGTCATGTGGCTTCGCATACCTTCACGTCTTGTGGTGAGTATAAACTACTTAATTGTATATTATACTGTAATAAAATAATACTGTGTGTGGTGGCGCGCGAGGTGGGAGGCCAGTCAGTGGTGGTGGGCAGCGGTGGCTGCACCACCCACCTACAGGCTATGTATACTGAGTTAACCGTGAAATCGGGAATCACGGATAACTGAGTGAGTAATATATATATAAAAGAAATAAATAGATAATTTGAAATAAATAGATAATTTGTTTGTTTCATTTGACTTTACGAACCAAACTTAAAAAGTTGTAGGGTTGATGCAATTCTTTTAAATAACATTAAATATACTATAATCTATAGATATACAAGTAGATATCCATATCTCTATCTCTTATGCTTTTTCTTTTATTTTCCGAAGAGATTTTAAAAGAAAGCAAAAGCAGGATATCTAATTACGGCATACTCTATACAGTTTTGGCCAAGACAGTCGCATCACCCTCGAATTTAAGTTTGGTTGATAAAGTCAAATGAAATGTTTGCGTTACCTCTGAGTAATGATACGCCGTTGATGTATTGAATTTCATACCAATTTCTAGTTTAAATATACTTCTCAACAAAATGCAAATTTGAAAAACTTATGACGACATATTAAATTAAATATGAGGAATAATTGGACAAAATCTTTATTAAAAAATTGACAAATGTTGACAAGCGTTACTAAATTCATTATCATTACTCAAAATACATCACTGATGTTACACGTAATTTTCTTTAATACCTCCCTCATTTAAAAACAAAAAAAAAGTTTCAACTTTTTTAGCCATAGTCGTACACCCGCCTTGTACAGGGTGAGTCATAAAAATATACCCGATTTTAAATGTTTATTAAATCTGCTATTTTTAATGCGAGATTATATAATTTACGTGATACATGAACGGGAATTGTCCTGAGCCAGGTGTCTATTCTTCTTTTGAAGACTTTGTCATGAACACCAATTGCATTTTTTTATATTTTTGGTCAGTGGGTAAACAGTCTTGGCTCTCTGACGACAAAGTTATTTTCCTTCATGAAGGGTTGAGGCTATCCTTTGTCTGTCCTTTAGTTTGGGAAAGCTATCCACAGTCTGCCTTTCCTATTTTCATGTCTTGTTTGATTGAGACTGCGTCGAAACTAGTTTTTCTATTATTTTCCATGCGTAAATTATGGCGTACCTCTTTCTTTTTCTTTCCAGTAAATATAGATTTAATTTACGTAATTTTCCCCTTTAATTTTTTCCCCTTTAATCTTGGATATAAAATTTATCTGAGTTTCTTTTAACTTGACTAATTTCCCCTTTTTTATATGGAGACGTTATGATTGAGAATTACTCTAGTTTCGGTATGATCAATTTTCAGCAAAAGGGAATCATTACCCGCGTTCTTTTCTTCT
>JAJOZX010003564.1:50000-60000 GCA_023014485.1 Bathynomus jamesi | reverse complement strand
TTCGCACTCCTCTCAACCAGTTTTCAGTTCGGTTCTTCCTATAAATGTAATTAATAGAGATAAAAAGGAATGAAAACTATATATTTGGTTTGTATATATATATATATATATATGTTAAACACAGACCGTGCATGGAACAAGGAACTCTTCTGGGAAAATTAAATCCACTATAGTCCGAATAAGTAATGGTAAATGACAAATACCATAGTTTTTTCTTTTTCATGATTTTAGCCCGACGTGGGCAACGGGTCTCTCGCAAAGAGATCCCATAAATATAGCTTCCCTCACCAGCTATCTGCAAAGCAGACAGGATCCAGCTTTGGGACATGGATCTAGGGTTTAAAGCAAGCCTAGATCCCTACATTCAGAACCTCTATATAAGTAAAAGACTCGTTGCATTCACGTCGTGTTGAATAAATCAAAGAAAAAGGGGGTAACTATTGTATTTTTAGCCAAAAAAACCAAAACTTAAACCTCAACCGGGACATTGAGCGTCCACTTTTCAAGGCACGAAACACGTCCGTTTAGTATACACAAACTCAGAATGGTTCCCTGAGAACATTATATGTTAAACACAGACGTGCATGGAACAAGGAACTCTTCTGGGAAAATTAAATCCACTATAGTCCGAATAAGTAATGGTAAATGACAAATACCATAGTTTTTCTTTTTCATGATTTTAGCCCGACGTGGGCAACGGGTCTCTCGCAAAGAGATCCCATAAATATAGCTTCCCTCACCAGCTATCTGCAAAGCAGACAGGATCCAGCTTTGGGACATGGATCTAGGGTTTAAAGCAAGCCTAGATCCCTACATTCAGAACCTCTATATAAGTAAAAGACTCGTTGCATTCACGTCGTGTTGAATAAATCAAAGAAAAAGGGGGTAACTATTGTATTTTTAGCCAATGCACGGTCTGTGTTTAACATATAATGTTCTCAGGGAACCATTCTGAGTTTGTATATATATATATATATATATATATATATATATTATATATATACATATATACACACACTAGAACTATAGATTTATGCATTTTAAATTGTGCTAAAAATTTCACCATTTAGTGAAAAAATTCTAGTGATTTTTGAGACGATATGAAAATTGAGTAAATTTCTCTAAATGAGTTTTGAATGTTCATATAAATGCCCATCTGGGTATTTAACCCTTCGGTGATATTTTCTTTCTCGTATTTCGGAATGGGTGGTAACAGTGAAAACGCAATTAGGAGCGCTAAAGTCATATTAAAATTCACTAAATGAGGTCTTAACTACCACCAAAAGTTAGTGATTTTTGTTTTCTACTAAGACTAACTGGGTGGCAACGCCGAAACACAAAGCGAAGGAACTAAAGAAAAGTCGCTAAATGAGAGCTAAATAGTCTCGTGGGTACTGATAAATTTGGTGACTTTTGTTCTTGTCGAAACTTTTGATCGGTGAATTGGCAACAATTCACCTTTAGTGAAATCGGGCAACCATTTTGTTTTTCGTATTGTTCGCAGTGTTCCGCGTTAGGCCGGAACGTACGTGTGCCGCAGACGGAACAATAGAACGCAAATGACCTCCTCCGAAGTCGGCTTTGACCTCTGGGTATGACCTTTGACCTCGGCACAAAAAGGTATATATTAACATAATGAACGTCGTAAATTCATGGTGATATATCATCATCATCTTTCCCATTGAAGTTTTTAGCGCCCTCTGGAATACATCTTCAATAAAACATTTGCTTATCTTAACCCTATATAAAATACAGCCTTAATATATATATTATATATATATTATATATATATATATATTATATATATATATATGTATATGATGAATAAACCACGAGGGAAAGGAAGCACAGAATGATGCTCAAGCGCTTTCGTCTAATGACATCCCCAGGAACACTGAAGTAAATAAAGAGTTCAAGACTATATACAGGTTACAAAAAAAAAAATGTATATATATATATATATATATATAATAAATATAGAAATTAAAAATTGTGGGAGGAGCATACAAATTTGTAAGGAAAACTACCAATTTTAGCACTTTGCCCGAATTCAACACAAGATCAAATGGAATGTTTACAACCAATTTTATAGTTAATGCCTGAATGATATATATTTTTTGTGACCTATATATCATTCAGGCATTAACTATAAAATTGGTTGTAAACAATCCATTTGATCTTGTGTTGAATTCGGGCAAAGTGCTAAAATTGGTAGTTTTCCTTACAAATTTGGGGACTAGTATGTTTCATGGACTGCTCTCGATTTTCCTACGAAATTACAAACAAGGGCAGTCGATGACCCTGATTTTGTTTCTGCAATCGGTTTTCTTGAGAAATGATAAAGAAAAATGCTATTGGATATTGAATAAATTTATTTATTGAAACGACGCAATACACTCCAACATCTTTTTGAATAAGTCTGAGCTGGTGTGGCGCTTACGCCATACAAATTCACAAAAAATGACAAGAATTAGTGCGATATCTTGCAAAAAACAATAGTATAAGAAACTCGATTAGGTCAGGTTAGGTTAAGTTAGGTTAGGTCAGGTTAGGTTAGGTAAGGTTTCTCAAGAAAACCGATTGCAGAAACAAAATCAGGGTCATCGACTGCCCTTGTTTGCAATTTCGTAGGAAAATCGAGAGCAGTCCATGAAACATACTAGGTCCCAAATTTGTATGCTCCTCCACAATTTTTATTTCTATATATATATATATATATATATATATATATATATATATATATATATATATTTTTTTTTTTTTTGTACCTGTATATAGTCTTTAACTCTTTATTTACTTCAGTGTTCCTGAGGATGTCATTAGACGAAAGCGATTGAGCACCATTCTGTTTCCTTTCCTTCGTGGTTTTATTCATCATGAATATTTTCAAGTGTTACTTTCGTGAAATAATTTTCATATATATATATATATATATGGGAATGAACTCAGAATGGTCCCCTGAGTTTTTTATGATAACACAGACAGTGCATGGAACAAGGAATTCTTCTGGGATAATTAAATCCACTATAGTCCGAATAAGTAATGGTAAATGACAAATACCATAGTTTTTTTTTTCATGATGCTAGCCCGACGTGGGCAACGGGTCACTCGCAAAGAGGTCCCATAAATATAGCTTCCCTCACCAGCTATCTGCAAAGCAGACAGGATCCAGCTTTGGGACATGGATCTAGGGTTTAAAGCAGCCTAGCCCTGCTACATTTAGAACCTCAATATAAGCAAAAGACTCGCTGCTTTCACGTCAGATTGAATACATCAAAGAAAAAGGGGTAACTATTATATTTTTAGCCAAAAACCAAAACTTAAACCTCAACTGGCAGAATTGAGCGTCCACTTTTCAAGGCACATAACATGTCCGTTTCAAGATGGGAATGAACTCAGAATGGTCCCCTGAGTTTTTTATGATACACACAGACAGTGCATGGAACAAGGAACTCTTCTGGGATAATTAAATCCACTATAGTCCGAATAAGTGACCCGTTGCCCACGTCGGGCTAGCATCATGAAAAAGAAAAACTATGGTATTTGTCATTTACCATTACTTATTCGGACTATAGTGGATTTAATTATCCCAGAAGAGTTCCTTGTTCCATGCACTGTCTGTGTGTATCATAAAAAACTCAGGGGACCATTCTGAGTTCATTCCCATCTTGAAACCGACATATTATGTGCCTTGAAAAGTGGACGCTCAATTCTGCCAGTTGGGGTTTAAGTTTTGGTTTTTGGCTAAAAATATAATAGTTACCCCTTTTTCTTTGATGTATTCAATTTGACGTGAAGGCAGCGAGTCTTTTGCTTATATTGAGGTTCTAAATGTAGCAGGGCTAGGCTGCTTTAAACCCTAGATCCATGTTCCAAAGCTGGATCCTGTCTGCTTTGCAGATAGCTGGTGAGGGAAGCTATATTTATGGGACCTCTTTGCGAGTGACCCGTTGTCCACGTCGGGCTAGCATCATGAAAAAGAAAAACTATGGTATTTGTCATTTACCATTACTTATTCGGAGTATAGTGGATTTAATTATCCCAGAAGAGTTCCTTGTTCCATGCACTGTCTGTGTGTATCATATATATATATATATACATTTTCTGCCTTCCTCGTAGAATGAAATAGTCTTCAAACCTCTGTGAATTACCTTTTCAAATTTAATGATAAAAAACTTAAAATTTTTCTGTATCATATGTACGAGTAATATCGCAGGTCATAACAACAACAACAAGGACTCCCCTAACCTGCCCCCAACCCCCCCCCCCTTTCGAAAATGGGTACTGGTTCATATATACTATGAATTAAGATATATACTGGGTGATCCAGATAAATGGGACCCATAAAAAAAAGCCAAATATTCTTAATATTTAATTCCTTTCATAAAAACTATATATCATTCGAAAGAGTAGAGTTACAAGTTTATTATGAAATATTTATTTTTTTAAAATGACTCCTTTCAATTGTGCTCCATTAGTTGCCAAGCATTCCAGTGTTCTAGCTTGTAAGTTCTGCATCACTTTTGCAAGAGTGTACGGTGGTATGGCCTGTATCTCATTTGTGATGGCGGCCTTCAATTCTTGCAAGGTCGTTGGGTTATTTCTGTAGAGCCTACTCTTTAAATATCCCCAGAGATAATAATCTAAGGGAGAAAAATCCGGAGACCTTGCGGGCCATTCAACGTCTCCAAATCTTGAGATTAACTCGCCTGGAAACGTTTGACGCAAAACTGCCATGCAGTTCCTCGTGGTATGGCAGGTAGCTCCGTCTTGTTGGAACCAGTGGTTTTCTAGACAAAGATCTCTTAATTTAGGAATAAGGAAATCGGTCAACATTTTTTCGTAGCGATCACCATTTACAGTGACCGTGTTTCCGGTGGAATCCTCGAAAAAGTACGGCCCTATGATCTGAGATGCAGTAAGACCACACCAAACAGTTACACGCTGACTATGCAACGGGACTTCGGTAATATTCAATGGATTTTCTGTTGCCCAGAAACGACAATTTTGTTTGTTTACAGTTCCATTCAAGTGAAAATGGGCTTCGTCTGACATAATCAAAGTTGCTAGAAAATTGGTGGTGTCATTTACCTTCTGTTGGATCCATTGACAGAATTGTCGTCTTCGTGCGAAATCTCCATCGTTTAGTTGTTGCACTGTTTGAATTTTATATGGAAAGAGCATTAAATTTTGCTTGAATATACGGTGTGTTGTTGTTGTTCCATATCCAACTCCTAACAGCTGAGAAGCACGTCTGATGCTTATGTTAGGATTATCCTGTACAATTTCATGAGTTCTGTTAATGATCTCGTCTATCCTTGCTGTGCGCACTCTTCCAGTTGGTTTTCTTTTTCCAATGCTGCCAGTTAGGGAAAAATTTCTGACACACCGACGGATTACTTTCTTAGAAGGTGATTTTGACATCTGAAAATTTGTCTTGAAAGATCTTTGAGCTGAAACTACACTTCTTCCATGCTCATAATAATATTGCTCAGTTATGAAACGCAGCTGTTCCACAGTCCATGCAGTCATCTTGAAGGGTTAGTTTTAACTAACACTTTTATTTTGTTTTGTATCTTATCTTGTCTCGTATTGTCAAAACCTATACAATCCTGTACAAACTTGTAACTATCCTCTTTCGAATGACGCGTATGATTTTATAAAAGGACTTATACTTTAAGAGTTACAGGGGTTTCTTTTGGGTCCCATTTCTCTGGATCACCCTATATATATAAATATATATAGAGGCCTATACCCACCAACCTTTTTTTTAAATTTCAAGTATATAAAAGCAAACATATACCAACGGGTATATGAGCTCCCGTTTCGCGATGTTGTATAAAAATAAGCAGAATTATCGCATATCATCATTTCCATGGAGAAAGTTTATTTTTATATTTAGAAAAACTTAACTTTGGTGGCAGCGTTTCTTTATGCTTGTTAATATTTTAATGAGCGTGAAAATGTTAAGAAAAAGAACGTTATTTTCTGGTTTTTATCTATACTTACGGTTTTACGGGTGATGTCTTCCTTGTTTTTTATTTACATATTTATGAACCATTCAAAATTTAAGGGTTATTTGAAGGTTTTTGCAAATTTCGCAGTGAATTTGATCGTAGAAGTTGATCATGGGTATTATCGAGTTTTTCTTTTATTAGTGAAGTAATTCCTTTGAACCATGAAACTGTTTAATAAAAAATAGTATTCAGTTTATATTTACGTATGTACAGTGTGGAAATAAATTTAGCAAAATTTATTAAATTTTGAAATTAATATTTATTTTTTCGAAAAAAAAATTAATGAAGGATAGTAAAAGTTACCCTAATTATTAATTTTTTTTTTTTTTAAATTTTCCCGTAACTGTAAAGTACACATTCCGCTCATATTTTAAATAATATATACACAAAAACATTTTATATTCCGTAATTATATAATTATATCCCTTAACTCTATGACTTACATTCGCACTGTGAAAATTAATTACGCATAACAAAGGCTGTAAAGAATATTTGTATAACTTACGCGCAAAATGACGGTAATAATCATTGTCAACGAATGTATAATAATATATAACGACGCTAGGAGCATATTCGTAACGGTATCTTATAAACGTATGACATTTTGCCTCGTCTTCAATCCTTTACTTCTTATCTGACCGTCAACTCAATCTCGAAAAATGGAAATTCACTCAAGTTGACAAGTTTCAAATACAAAGAAGATTGTGAAGTTCCACTCTCTCTCTCTCTCTCTCTCTCTCTCCTCTCTCTCTCTCTCTCTCTCTCTCTCTCTCTCTGAGATTCGAATCTTTTAATCCACATAACGAATTTTTATCATTATTTTAAAACCGAATAAAAAGAAGCCTTTTTCCTATATTCCGCACTTCCATTATAGAAAAACCACGCGTAAAACCGATTGAAAAACCTCCAGAACTTATTGGCGTAAAAACGCCGTAAAAACCGAAGTTAATTTAAAATAACCGGAAAAGTTATGACGTAACCATGACTTATGAAGAGTGTATATATATATATATATATATATATATATATATATATATATATATATATATATATATATATATATATCGCCTATACTTACACACACACACACCATTGTACACATAAACGCTTTATTTGCATACACTCACAGTCAGACACTACAATATACATATACCATTCTTTTTACACACACACACACACACACACACACAGACGCATTCGAACATCACGAAATGCACATTCACTTGCAATTTATACCTACACCATTACTGAACCGTCACTTACACATAACATACACATAATTAAGTATACTTACACGCGCATACTTCGGTGTACATACGTGTGTGTCTGAACATTGGTGGTCTGAAAGGTCTGTGGCGTGTTGGAGCCCAAATAAGATGAGGAAAATTACTTTATTTAGCGTCGAGCGCCCTCTGGCAGACGGAGTTTTTATGAACTTTGCTTCTGATCTGAGACCGCCGTCTTTCATAATATACAAAAATATAGACGCTATTTTATTTAATAACCTAACCTAACGGGTTGAAATATTATTATTTAATCGCCATATATAAAACGGGTACCATAGAAAATTTATATTAAAAATATATAAATATATAATTTGGGCTATGTTAAAATGATTGTGTGTGTGTGTGTGTGTGTGTGTGTGTGTGTGTGTTATTGAGCTTGGATTTGACGCGCGTGTTGTGACATGTTTTTAAATATTAAATTGAGTTACTTTTACTAGGATAAAAATTTTATATTTCACATTTGCAAAAACCCCGAATTTTAATTTTCTTAATTTGCACTTTTAACGTTCTCTCTCTCTCTCTCTCTCTCTCTCTCTCTACCGGCCGCACAGGTACAATATTAAAATAGCCAAACATGATCATCACTTATTGTCGGCGATAAGGGTGGTCCGATTTTGGATGCAATAAAGTCCAAAATTCAATTATCCGAGCCATCCAATTATGCCTTTTAAGTTTCGAGGGACTAAGGGTTATTATGGCGCGTGAATACCCAAGAACGCTATGCCCAATGAACCCGGATTAAGGTTAAATTAGCCTGTGTTAAAAGCGATTCATCTACACCATTCGTAGCACTTCTATGATTTATGGCGGGAGGACAGCGTTAACCGATATTAACCCTTAGGAAACGAATCAATAAAGCTCATTATTGTTTATAACTCATTTTACGCTTGTTTGGACTTTAATTTCGACCTTATTCGTTAGGGACTTAAGAATTACTTTCGAATGACGATACGTTTGGTTTTATTATTCACTAAAAAGTATATAAAGGAATATCAATTACTTTTGACTGTTTGCTTAGCCATAGTTATAAGCCATGAACCTGTTAATATATTATAAAATTACTATACAGAATTATATATATATATATATATATATATATATATATATATATATATTTTAAAAATTCCATTACGGACATCGGAAATAGATCGTGTACAAAAAAAAATAATTATTTACATACAAACGTACACTTACCAAATTATACACAAACGAATGTATAAAACATTATAATACTAAATACCAAAGTTTTGACTGTGTACATCCTTTGCATTACCCGTGTTTTTCCCCTTGGCCCTGGAATATATATATATATATATGATGAATAAAACCACGAAGGGAAAGAAACACAAAGGGGTGCTCAAGCGCTTTCGTCTAATGACATCCTCAGGATATATATATATATATATATATATATATAATATATATATATACACAAAATACACCACCTAATTATATTTTTTTTGGTGCTTTTAGATTTATGTATACGCATATAATTTTAGGGTATGTTTTATTGTCAACAGAATTGAGTAGGAAATGGTTGAGATATGAAAATGGTTGAGATATGAAGGTTCCATTTTACGATTTGGTTTCTTTATTTTCTTTCTTTTTTCAAAAATTATTTCCCAAAGTGAAAATTAAGTGTTTTTATGACAAATATATATATATATATATATATATATATATAATATATATATATATATCTTATCTACAACTTTCCATATCTATGCCCCGGACCCGACGTTTACTTATTCCTATCCTCCCCCGCCCCCTCTTGAAGACCTCCCCCCTTATATGATTAATTGGCACTTGGCACTCACATAAGTGAAGGGTGTCACTCTGTTTACTTCATCTTCATCTAAAGGTTGTAATTTCACACTAGTCATCGGGTTGTAGGTGACGTACGGCAAATAACCGTACGACATCCGTACGACAACCGTACGACATCCGTATAATGTTGACTGGACTTTAGGAATGCGTGTACCCACGTGTGTTATATATATAATATAATATATATATATATATATATATATATCTATATATATATTTATAATATACACACACACACAAAATTCCCTGAATATATATATATATATATTGGTTGTTTGGTCGGTTGTCTTTATAATCCTAATAACATAGATGAGGTATCTAAAATAATCTGAAAGAGACGAGTAATCTCGCTGATTAATGTCATTGAATGTACAGTAATCCGGCGATTACCAAAGGTAATACCCGTAATCTGGCGACCAAGCCGCGATTACGGACAGTAATCTACAACTCTTTGGGAGGTTCAACAATTAAAGTTTTTTTTCTTATGAATCAGGAATTGAATAAAAGTAATAGTTGCATGTGTGTGTGTGTGTGTGTGTGTGTGTGTTGTGTGTGTGTGAAATTATAGGAATCATAAGTGAAATTAAAAGTTATTTCTAATTTCTAAGATAATAATAATGATAATAATCTTGCCATTCATAGCACACACACACACACACACACACACACACACCACACACGCAACTATTACAGGGCGGTGTCGCAATTCTCGATCTTAAATGGTGAGTTAATAGGGGCTATTTTGCATTTAATATGAATAATAATGAGGGAGGTTCTCTTAATTGTATTTTATTAAGTAAATTTAAGTTCAAAAATTGAGATGTAACCATATATATATATATATATGTGTGTGTGTGTGTGTGTATATGT
>JAJOZX010003564.1:5000-45000 GCA_023014485.1 Bathynomus jamesi | reverse complement strand
GTTCACCTATGCAACTGATAGGAAGGTGAACATTTGGAGCGCATATTTTCACGTAAAGCGTAACTTTTAAATTATTCAAACATCGCTTCTTAGCTCCCTTTTCGTACTGGCGTTTCCCAGATTTTTTATTGCGACCTTCATGATTCGCAGCACCGTTAACGGAGATCGACAGAAATTTTCGTGCCGGCGACAAAGTTAAAGAACCGGGCAGTCTCCTATCTTCTCTAACGGGGCCCGTGCCGGGCCTCCAGATTCTGGAGCCAGGGATATCTATACTAACTGTACCCCTTCTCCTTTCAGCAGCCCTGATTATTTGCTGTAAGATGAAAGGCAGTGATCGAAATGTCGTATAATTAAAAGATTTAAGGTTTTTAAAATAATAAATGGCTAAACCCTTCCCGATAACAACACTTATATATATATATATATATATATATATATATATATATATATGCACTAGAATCACAAAATAACACGTGACCTTATTAATAAGCAAACAACCACAAGGAAAAGGAAACACAAAGTCCGAGCGCTTTCGTGATATATTATCTTCCTTGATAATGTGAATATATCACGAAAGCGCTCGGACTTTGTGTTTCCTTTTCCTTGTGGTTGTTTGCTTATATATATATATATATATAATCCTAAAAAGTTAGAATTCCTTCAAAATTAATATATTTATTGTTTTCCAATTTTATTTTTACCTGAAATAAAATAGTTACTTTTCTAAAATAAGTGAAAATTAGTTTTTGTCGGAAACGACTAAAAAAAAAAAAAAAAAAAAAAAATCTCCCCTTCGAAACTTTCTCTTGAAATTTATTGCAATTCGGATACGTTTCGTATTTGCATAAATTATGTGAAAAACCAAATTATGTTACTAATATTTTGTGAAAGTAACAGAGAGAGAGAGAGAGAGAGAGAGAGAGAGAGAGAGAGAGAGAGAGAGAGAGAGAGAGAGAGAGAGAGAGAACCCCGCAGCGGGAATAGAAATAAGAACCTCCAAAATAAGCGAAGTATCGCTGTTAACTCATTAGTGGCCATTGGTAGAATTTCCTACCGCCAAAATTGTTTTGTCATTATTACGTCACTTTTTCTTCGGTACGAGTCATTGATACAACGCGATCTAAAAGATTGCGTCGTATCAATGACTCGTACCGAACGTCGAGTGAATACGAGAAAAAGTGACGCAATAATGACGAATAATTTTGGCGGTAGGAAATTCTACCAGTGGCCACTAATGGGTTAACTCATTAGCGCCCATTAATGTATAGGGATAAATCGTGGCTATTGCCATTTTTTTCCGTCATGTTCCGTTCATAGTGCGAATATAAATTTTAAAACGGGTATTAAATGATAAATAGTTTCTTCTTATGTTTCACGCGGGTATTAGCCGAAGCTGGGCATTCTGGGCATGCTGGTACGATGCCAAGTATAAGGATTTGTTCCATACTCACGCGACTTTCCTACGTTCATCGATGGAAGAAGACTGTCTTAATTAGTAACATTCGTTCGGACGTTTACTTATACTTTGGGTTGTACTCATACTCTGGATATATCACAAAATTTTGGTGCGAGATTCATCGGGAGCGAGATATACCTTTATAATGTTTGCGTTTATATACAGGGTGTTCCGTAAGTCCGATCTCGTAGGAAACTTTATTTTAAATTGAATTTACGAAAATAATACGTTGGAACCAAAACAAATGTTCGAATTGATGTCTTGTTTTGGGAACTTTTTTTTTGTTGCAGGTAGAATAACGCGCAGTAGCTAATATGGAAGTGAGTTACACTCGTGAGGAAAAGGCCTTCGGGAACACCCTGTATATATATATATATATATATATATATATATATATATATATTGCGACAAATGCACTCATAAAAACTATATTTAATTGATATTAGGCTTATGACGTCATGTGGGAAATCTGAGAATGATTAATTCCAAGTAAATATAATTTTAAAATATAATTTTTAAAAAATATAAATAAATATTAAATTTAAAAATTATTAAAATATAAATCATTAAATATAATTTTTAAGTTTTTATGTTTTTAATCTGAAGTAAATTTATTTTAAATTAACATAATTCATTTTGGCGACTTTTAACAAAACAGGGGACTCATAATTTTGAATGCAATACTTTCGTCGTCCAAAATACAAAACTATTATTATTATTATTATTATTATTATTAGTGTTTTTGTTGTTTTTGTTTTTTCAGTTTATATATTACTTACGCGGTTATCCGTTATTCATTCAATCGTGAATAGAGTTAACCGTGATTTGAAGTGGTGTTTATATCCGCGGCTCACTTCCCGGCAGCCCATCATAATGCGCCTCAGTCAGTGTTTCTCAGCGTTTCGTAGAGTGTGCGTGTGCGCTTGTGGATTTGCGTATCTTCCCGTCTTGTGGTGAGCGTAAACTACTTAATTGTATATTATACCGTAATAAAAATAATACCGCGTGTGGTGGCGCGCTAGGTGGGAGGCCAGTCAATGGTAGCGGGCAGCCAGTGGCTGCACCACCCACCCACTGGCAGGGTATACTGAGTTAATCGTGAAATCTGGTTATCCGTGATCACGGACCACCCCTCAATCGTGGATAACTTCTTTTTATGCAGGAAGGAGGGGCCAAGGGCGAATACCCGTAAATACCCGCCCCAAATAAAAGAAGAAGAGAGCCAAAGTTAACTGGATGAGTACTGCATGCGCGTGAGATTCCCGAAGTTTGTAACTCTTTGGTTATAATCCCCCATCAGTCAACGTTTGCAGACATTTTTGTCTGAAACGTATTTGAATTATAAGTTAATTTAGGTTAGATTAAAGATTATAAGTTATAATTTAGGTTTTAGGTTAAGCTATATTTTGTAGGTTGGTTAGGTTAGCTTACAATGGGTCAGTAAGTAACCCGTGTATGGATAGCAGTATAATATATCGGTCCCGTTATAGAAAGCCATGTGGAACACGCCTTTATAATGTATTGAAGACACACACACACACACACACACACACACACACACACACACATATATATATATATATATATATATATATATATATATATATATATATATAACAGTTACAACCATGCATAGTTGACCGTTTTCCAACCATTTCAAATGGTTGATCCAACCATGCAGTGATTGCGTAAATCATGGTTATTTTATTGGTATAGAACAAACTTATTAAATGTAAATAAATTTTAAAGTACAATCACCGCACTTACATAAGATGGAAAAGGGAAAAGACAAAGAAGTGGGAAACTCTCGAAGCTGGGGTTAATCGAACCGGTGTTGCATGGTTTCAGAGTCGACGCTCCTACCGATAACACCATCATATATAAATATTTACCTCGCCTGAATGAATCTATTTCTTTTAAGCCGTTCTGGATAGGGTGATCGGTGGAAACAATAACTATGAAACGACACGACGCGGGTTCGACTCCCATTAGCTCCAGGTTTCCTACACATTTTATTGGCACTCTTTGATATATTTTTTGTTTCGTGCCAACATTATCCTTCAAAGTTATATAATAAATGTTAATTTCTGTTAAGGCCTCGCGTTAGCCTTGATAGAATAACTTCTTCGTATATCTTTGTTCAAGGTTTAGTAGTGCCAGATATAATGGTGCCAAGCAATCGTGCCATACACGCTGAAACTCAACATGCAATGGATGAATTTTTAAACTTTTTTAAACATTTTCATTCATTATTTTTCTAATTTTATTGGTATGTATCTATCTTGTTTATATATATATATATATATATATATATATATATATATATATCAGTGGCGTGCGGTGGGTGTGTCCACAGGGTAAGCGGTAGCTGCAAATATATACAGGGCTATTGAAAATGATTCACCTGATTTCAAATGAGAATATTTTTTAATGTTACAAATACAGAGTGATTTGTGATACATCAACCAAAAGAAAAACTGTCCAAATTTTGTCTCTCACCTCATAAATGCTCTATGTGACTTCCCCTAGTTACACGAGCAACGTCGACACGATAGTCGAATTCCTCCCATAATCGCTCCAGCATGTCCGTTGTCACTGACTCTACGGCAGTAACATCCTGTTTCCTGTTTCCTCGAACTGCCGATACCACAGACGGATGCTCTGAGCACCCGGTGGATCTGTTCTGTAACGTCGACGAAACTCACGCTGCACTGTGACTACCTATTTACAGCTCGAAAACTGCAACACACAAAACGCCTTCTGCTGTGCGGACGCCATTTTCACACTGACTGTTTGTTGCTAGGCTAGGCCACGGCGTGACTTTGGAGCCCTCTCGCGGTGATCTTGTAAAACTCGGAGATTTCCTCTTTCATGTGGTGTATGCCCAGTTGATGCACGTTGATAGGTACGGAAGTATTCTCAGTTGAAATCGGATGAATCATTTTAAATAGCCCTGTATATATATGTATATATACAGGGTGTTTCTAGTAACCATCTATTTTGCGAAATAATATGAATGAAAAAAAAACACCTTTAAAACATGAAAATATATATATATATATATATTTGTAAGCTCGGCACACATTGTTGCTCTTCGTGGATAATCTTCTTCTTGTAAGTTGTGGAACACTTGAATGTGGTATGGCTTTTTCTTTAAATCATAACGTAGAATTCTGTAAACCGTTGTTTGTGGAATTTCTAATCTGTGGGATGCCCTCCGAATCGATAATTGTGGATCCTCTTCGAATGCTTCTTGAACAGATTCGATTCTTTCGTGAGATCTTCTTGGCCGTCCAGATCTACGCTCGTCATGCACAGATCCAGTCCTCATAAATTTGTTTACTAATTCGCGAATAGCCTGGTCTCTAGGGCCTGTTTTACGAAACCTTCTCTCAAACTTTTCTCTAATTTCATTGCACTTCATGCCTTTTATCCTGCATGTTACTACATAAACCCGTTCTTGCACATTCATCATCAATGATATGGGTCTGAAAATAAAATAAAATGATTAACAAAAAATCGTGTAAAGCAATTGAAATATTATAAATACATGAATTTTGTATAACAATGCACATACCATTATGCCAATATAACAATTGTTTAAAATCCCCCTATTTCACCAAAATAGATGGTTACTTTAGAAACACCCTGTATTAGACTGTCCCCAAAAAAGTAATTTTGCAAATTGAGTTCGCATTCCCTGTCAATTGATGAGGTTTGGTCTTAGAATATGCCTGGTAAAATATAGGGTTGATTGAGTAATATTAAGGACTGCTGAAAGGACATGAAGTTTGCTGAAATAGGATAAATTTAGCCTCCTCTGTAGTGTAGAGCACAATATTTAAATGTTAAATTTTTTTTTCATTTATGTATTATTTATGGCTTTTTCTTATTACTAATGATTACACTAGGCAACAAATTTCAACTTTTTTTTTGTTACAGACACGTGAACTACTGATTCCTACTAAAGCGGTGATGCTGATTTCAGATTTGATATCAAAATTTCTCTATCACGTCCAGATTTTGTGTAACCGAAAACCCCTATTTTTCATTTTTTTTCTCACCCGCTTCTATTACGAAAGCTGTCTCAGCTACTTTTCCGTGCCACGTTTTATGTTAAGCATACTTAAATAATTAGTGAACAGGGATGTCTTTCCTCCTTTATTCTGGCTTAAGACAGACAGCGGAATTCCGCTGGCGGAGTTACCACCCCTGCGCCCAACCATCCACCCAAAGCGCGTTAGTATTTTGTTGTTACTACTGAAAGGCAAATTCCTGTTCTTAAGTGAAACTTTGGTGTGTCCTCTTCCTTTGTCGCTTGTAGGATGACGAGCTCTCCTTCTGCAGGAACCAACAATAATCTCCCATCATATTTGGGTTGAAATTACCTTGGTATCTGTTTTCCATAACTGAGATCTGTTGGTGGAAGCGCTCACCATGCTCTTCACTTACAGCCCCAAGGTTGGCCGGGAAGAAGTCAAGATGAGAATGTAAAAAATGAATTTTCAAAGACATTCTGCATCCCATTATTTCATAAGATTTAAGCATGTTTTCTACGAGTTTACGGTGGTTTTCAGCTTTGTGGTTTCCAAGAAAATTTTTGACAACTTCAACGAAAGATGTCCATGCTCCTAGTTCATTCTCATTTAGGTTAGATGGAAACGATGAGTCGTGGATGACACTGCGGATCTGTGGTCCAGTGAAAACTCCAGCTTCTAGCTTAGCATCTGTCAATATTCCTTTGAATTTATCCTTTAAATATTGGAAACCACTACCTTGATGATCCATACCCTTCACGAAATTTTTCATAAGGCCAAGTTTAATGTGAAGTGGTGGAAGATGTACTTTCTGAGGGTCAATAAGTGCTGGGTGTTTCACATTGTATTTACCAACAACATGTTCAGTTCTAGATGGCCAATCATGTTTTTTGTAGTGGTTCTTGTCATCTCTGCTGTTCCATAGACACAAAAAGCACATATGCTTTGTGTAGCCCAACTGTAACCCAAGAAGTAATGATACAACTTTAAGGTCGCCACAAATATTCCATGTGTGGTCCTTATATTTGATGAGTCTTAGCAGCAGTTTCATCGATTCATAAGTCTCATTAAGGCCAGTGGCATGTGCTACAGGTATTGAAGGTTTTTCATTGCCGTTGTGCAGTAATACAGCTTTAAGGCTAGCTTTACTAGAGTCAATGAACAGTCTCCATTCTTTTGGATCATAGCGACAGCCAATCCCTTGCATCAGACCACTGATATAGTGGCAGAAACAAACGTTTTCTTCCTGTAAGTAAAATGATGAAAACTGCAAATGGCGATGGCGGAAATGGGAAACTTTGGTGTTTGGTTGGAGAAGATTAAATTCTTGAAGTCTTGAACCAAGCAACTCTGCCTTTTCTTTTGGTAATTCCAAATCGCGCACTAAGTCATTTAACTCCGCTTGACTTAACAAATGTGGGGAAATATTTGCATCTGGAACATATATGCCATCTTTCCCTGTTTCTATATCACTAGCAGAATCTTCAGATGAACTGCTGTCTGTTATCGTTGCTGGTGGAACTGGTGGTGGATTTGTTTCATCATGTGGTACTGGTTTCATTGCTGATTCGCAGTTTGGGTACGTGATCTTTGATTTGTTTTTCTTTGTGAAACCAGCAATCTTTGTCAAACAAAAATAACAATCATTGAAGTGATTTTTCGGCTCACGCCAAACCATGGGGACTGAGAACGGCATAGCTTTTCTTTTACCATTCATCCAAGCTATTAACATTGCATTGCACTGTGCACAGCAAATATGTGGTGCCCAGTCCCTCTGTTGGTCTCCTAACACAGTCAAAATAACACTTGTAGGCAAGTTTAATCTTTGTTGTTATGTTTCTACGTTGTGGCTTAGGTGTATATTGTCCACAGACAAAGCAGAAGTTGTCTGGGTGATTTACACAAGCACGTCTATTTGATGCCATTTTGAATTACCATACAATATCTGAAAAAACGTAGAAAGTAATTATTACGATGTGCAAAATAAAAAGAAATACACACCATAGTACAAAACAAATGCTATAAAAACACACAAGTCACCACAACCTGTCACTTGCTCATCAGCAGAGAGCTTCAACAACCGTTCTGCTTGACTGTCACGTAGCGACTGACCGTTGGGCCGTTGCCCGTTACTATGCTCTTGACTCAGTGTTGCCAACTCAGGATAAATTTTATTTATCAAAATTGTTCGAATTTGTATATAGTTGGCAAAAAAAATTGCTTTAACCTTGAAAAGCAAGTTTCATATTACTGGCATTAAGCCGATTAAAACCAAAATCTGGACGTGGTAGAAAATTTTACTAAAAGTGATTTGCATTTTACACAAAATCTAGACGTGATAGAAAAAATCTAATTATAGATTTGAAATCAGCATACCGAAATTAGCTAGGAGCACCTATTTGGTCTTCTGTAACAAAATCTTTGTTGCCTAGTGTTATAATTTATGTTTCAGAAGTTATGTTTGACATATCTCACGCAAATGCGAGTGGCCTAATAAAGATTGCATAAGCTTATTTGGCTAGCAAATTTATTTAACTATATTTAGGCTCACTACAATAATGTTTCAGAAAGATAGCATAATCTTATTTGGCGGCAAATTTATCTAACTATATTTAGGCTCACCGCAAAAACGACTGAAACTAGAAGGTAAATGATGTTGATGGAAATCAGCTTCCAATACTTAGACAAGCGCTTTGTCGCTTATTCCATGGCGTCAAAAAGGAGAAGCAAACGCTACCAGAAGCAGCATCAATTACTGTTGATGAAACGTTGGTAATGTGGAGGAAGGCCAATATACCAACATCACAAAAACCAAATGTTGTTGCCAAACTCAAGAAAATCTATAACCAGTATGTACAGTATGCTTGAGGAAAAATAAGCATAGAAAAAGCAGCACCCAAGAATCTAACACAAAAGCATTTGAAGAACGGCTTGATATTCTTTTTGATATACCTCACGCAAATGCGAGTGGCCTAATAAAGATTGCGGAAGATCGGGAATTTCTGGAAGATCAACGTGGAGTGCCAAAAATGTACGTGGCTGGTCAAGATAAGGTTTTCGTGGCGAAAACGGAAAGGAAGGAAAAGAGGCTAGAGGCAGAAAATGAACGTCGAAAAAAACATATGACACGAACACTGATGAAAAGCAAACAAAGACAGAGAATTTAAAAGATGAACTAGATTCTACATCGAGTGACACTGAGGAGAAAACATGCATAAGTGAATACCATAAAAATCTCCAATCCCGTGCCTTCTACTTCTATTTCAACTCCCTCGAAACGACAAATATCAAATCCAAATCCTCGGCGAATAATCAACGATCCTCGGTTCTCTGCTGCATTGGATCGTACAACTACACCTTTAAGAGAAGCAATGCGCGTAGTTACTCCCGCTCTCCAGGCAGCTGGAGTTGATATTAGGAAGATTATCCTCTCAAAATCATCAATACAAAGATCAAGACTAAAATCTAGAGCCAAGTTAAGTAAAGAAATAAAGAAAACCTTTAACCCAGAAACTCCTCTCATTATACATTTCGATGGAAAGCTACTCCCCAATTCTGATGGAGGAAAATCTGACCGTTTAGCTGTTGTTGCCTCGGGTAGAAATGTAGAAAAACTCCTAGGAATCCCTAAATTGGTGGAAAGTACGGGAGTCAAGATGGGTAGAGCAATATTACGGTTAATAGAGGAATGGGATGGCGTACGAAACTGGATTGCTGGTTTTTGTTTTGATACAACAGCCAGCAGTAGTGGCATCCATGGAGGAACCCGCACCACCATTGAACAGGGACTCCAGCAGAAAATACTTTTCCTAGCTTGCCGCCACCACATTCTTGAAATAGTATTGGGAGCTGTTTTTGACAAATTCTTTGTATCTCGAGGGCCTGATATAGATATTTTTGCAAGGTTCAAAGATCAGTGATTTTGGTTAGACAAAAGTAAATATACTCCCCTTGAAAGTGATGCCAGAGAAATGTCAGAAAAAGAATTAGAATGGGTGAAGCGGGAACGTGATGACCTGGTACAATTTCTGCATGAAAAATTGCGAGACAACCATGAGCGCCACGATTATCAGGAATTCCTAGAACTAGCCCTCATTTCTTTGGGGGAAAAAAACCATCAAGAGAGATACACTTTACAGCTCCTGGAGCATAAATAGGGCAAAATGGATTGCAAAAGGCATTTATTGCTTAAAAATCTCTTTATTCCGAGATCAACTCAATTTGAGAGACAAAGAAAAAGAAGCCATCAGACGTATTAACATATTTTGCGTATCAATATATATAAACGCCTGGTTTAATGCAACAAGAACTGCCAGTGCCCCTATCAATGATCTATGGAGTGATAACAAAGCTGGAAGATTACCAAGAAATTGGTAAGGAGATATCGACTGTGGCATTAGGCAAACTCAGATCCCACCTTTGGTACTTATGCGAGGATTTAGCACCTTTAGCATTTTTTTCAGAAGTCAACAACTCAGAAAAGGGTGCAATGGTGCGAGCTCTTGGAAACCAAGCTAAAACTAAATATCTTCGCGGAGTAGAATGCAAAACAATTCGGACTTTCAAATGTAAGAATCTTTCTGACTTTATAATGTGCGGATCATTAAATTTTTTTAAGGCTATGAAAATTGATAAATCATTTCTGACAGTAGATCCAGCCGCATGGTTTGAACACCCAGCATATATTCATGGAAAGGATTTAGTTTCCCAGCTGAAAGTGGTTAATAACTGCGCTGAAAGAATGGTAAAACTTGCCACTGATTTTAATGAAACCATTACGACCCGTGAAGAGCAACGCCAGTTTCTTTTTCAAGTTGTTGAGTTCCATCGTAAAAAAATTTTAACCCCTACAAAAGCAAACTTTTTATAAAATCAAGCAACATAAATTTATGACGCAAATTGGTAATAAAGGTAAAAAATTGTGATTTCTCCAAAAATTTCATATTTTTGAATGCTGTGAGCAGTCACTAAATATGCACTAAAGTGGATAAAATTTGTACATATATACTGTACATATCCGGTGGCTCCCAAAAAAGCCTTGAGATTTGAACATCAATAACTTAAAAAATATGCAGTTCACACTTCCAAAATTTACATAACTTTTACCTCAATCTATTGATAAGCAACCATAAAAATTTCAGAGCTCTACATAAAATACTTTTTCCACAGCTGAGGGAACAATGAGGCATGGTGAAAAAAACGAATATCCTAAATCCTAAATGTGTATAGCTGTACCTAACAACTATTCTAAGACTTGTAGTAGTTTCCTTAGCCTATGGATAATCTGTTAGTCTCTGAAAAACGTCAGATGATACAGGCTACGCCCATCTTAAATACTGTTTTTTAAACTTACCCTTCAAATTATGGTTTTAACTAATGGTGAAAAAGCGGTGATTGAAAAGTGTTTCTCGGAAAAAAGATGGACTGGGGCAAGAATTTTGAGGGAATTTCCAGGAATAACTTGTAATGTTACGTCTGTGAATAGACTAATTAAAAAAACTTAAAGTAACCGGTTCGACGGCACGGAAGCGTGAAAGTGATCGGCCTAAAACAGTTTACACTCAAGACAATGTAACAGTGATCGAAATGATGAGCCTATCTCAAGAGGATCGACCTGGGTCACACTGCTCTCAGAGGAAAATTGCAAGAAATTTAGGTATCAGTCGTTGTTCCATACGAAGAATGCAGAGAACGGTAGGACTTAAAGCATTTAAAAGGATCCGTGTTTCAAGACGTGACAGCAATGTAAGAGCTAAAAGAAAAATTCGTTGTAGAAAATTGCTTGATAGATTTTCGTCCAATGATGTTAAAAAATAGTTTTTGCAGATGAAAAAGACTTCATCATCGAGATTGCTCGAAACTGCCGGAATGATGTTGTTTATGGTCGGCGTAAGAAAGGTATTCCTCCATCGAGACTTTACCACCAGACAAGTCGGTTTTCCAAAAAAATCATGGTATTAGTAGGTGTATCGTGGAATGGAAAGACGAAAATTCATTTAATTTCAGAAAATAAAAAAATTAATTCAGAAACGTATGTAAATCTCTTAGAGGAGAATCTCTTGCCTGATTGTCGGCGTCTGTATTATGGAAACGATTTCATACTCCAACAAGATGGTGCTACGGCTCATACTAGCAAGTTCACACGGGATTATCTACAACAGAATGTAGTCAACTTCACTGGAAAAAACGACTGGCCCTCGCAATCACCTGATTGCAATCCCATGGATTATTGCATATGGAACACTCTAGCAAAGAAGATTTATGAAGGTCAAACAGAAAAGTTTACAGAAATGCAATTGAAGAAAAAAAATACTTGAATGTTGGGACAAACTAACATTAACAGAAATCAGAAAATGTATCATGTCGTGGAAGAAAAGGTTAAGATTAGTTTGTAAGGAGGACGGCGGACATATTGATCATATTTGTTGATAAGATGTGAATAATAAATTTTTTTCAGTTTATGATATTCGTTTTTTTCACCATACCTCATTGTTACCTCAGCTGTGGAAAAAGTACTTTATGGAAAGGTCTGAAATTTTTATGATGGCTTACCCATAAATTGAGGTAAAAGTTTTGTAAATTTTGGAAGTGTGAACTGCATATTTTTGAAGTTATTGATGATCAAATCTCAAGGCATTTTTTTTGGCCCACCCGATATATACATATATATACATTATACGAGGGTAATTCAATAAGTATCCGCACTTTTTATTTCCACAATTTTATTTTCACATCTGATAGATTATAAACACATCACTTCTCAACATAGACTCCCTGTTTCTCAATACACTTAGTCCAGCGATCTACAAGCTTCCTAATGCCATCACAAAAGAATGTTTTTGGCTGTGTGCGTAGCCAGTCATGCACCGCTTCCTTCAGGTCATCATCGCCTTGGAATCGCTGAGCTCTCAAAGCGTGTTTTAGTTGTTCAAACAGGTAAAACTCGGAAGGTGTCAGGTCTGGACTGTAGGCTGGATGGTCGAGAACTTCAAATTTAAGTTCTTGAAGGCATTTTCTATTCTGTGCAGCGGTATGAGGGCGCGCATTGTCGTGTAACAGAATAACACCTTCCGACAATCTCCCTCTCCGTTTTGTGCGAATTGCTTGCTTTAACTCATTCCGAAGCATGTCAGAATACGATGCACTTGTTACTGTAGTTCCACGCTCTAGATAATGTTCAAGGATAGGGCCTCGTGTATCCCAAAACAGCGTTAGCATAACTTTACCTGCTGACGGCTGCGCTTTGAACTTCCTTGCAACGAGAGATGTTGGATGCTTCCATTGCATGCTCTGTCGTTTGCTTTCTGGTTCATAGTGATGAATCCAGGTTTCATCTCCAGTGATAATGCGCTCCAAAAAGTTTTCATCTTCATTATGATACCTCGCCAAAAGACGAGAGCAGACGTCCATACGATTACGCTTGTGCTCTTCTGTCAACTGTTTGGGCATCCATCTTGCACAATGCACAAACCTTGTGAAAGCCAAGAATGTCATGAACTATCGAATAGACTGACACTTGACTGATGTCTAATGAAGATGCAATTTCTTTTATTGTTAATCTTCTGTCATCGAAAATCATGGCTCTGGCTTCTTCCTGCTTGTTACCACTGGTTGATGTTGACGGTCGTCCTGAGCGCTGAGCATCTGTCACACACATGTCCGACCTTCCTTGAACATTTGAATCCACTCGTACACACTTCGCCGTGGTAACGCATTATTCCCATACTGAGCAGATAAACGCGTGTGAATTTCAGCTCCTTTCACACCTTCTGCCCACAAAAAAATGAACCACGGATCTCTGTTCTTCCAGAGTGCAAATTGAAAGCGGCGCAGCCATGCTCACTACTCGTACGATATGTGACAGCTACGAGTAGCCTAAATAAGCCTATAGTGTTGCTAGCCTAAATAAGCCTATAGATCTCAGTTTGGCTCGTTATTACGAGTATATATTATATATACTATATTATCACTAAAATAAAAAGTGCGGATACTTATTGAAGTACCCTCGTGTGTATATATATATATATATATATATATATATACACACACACACAAACTCAGAATGGTCCCCTGAGAAACTTATATGTTAAACACAGACCGTGCATGGAACAAGGAAACTCTTCTGGGAAAATTAAATCCACTATAGTCCGAATAAGTAATGGTAAATGACAAATACCGTTCCAGCCGTCCCGGCCTACACAGGTAAAATTATTTAGTTTGAACAACTTAATGTATCAAATGCTACATGGTTGCATTAACCATTTAGTTTGTTTCCAGAAACATTAGCGCGTTTGGATTAACCATGACTTGAACTGGTTGGCAAATATTTCTAACCATGTATTTGGTTTTTGTGACTATCTTTTTTGGATGTAGTTTTAAAATCGTGCAGAATATACAGGGTGGCACAAAAGTCGCGCATCATAGGAATTTTCAGTGTTGCTTATAATATATTATTTTTTCCTTTTAGGTAGGGGATGGCTGCGAAATTAGCAATAGACGAGAGGGTGAGCTTGGTTTTAATGTATGGAATACCAGGTACGACAAATCGCTGAATCGGTACAGAATTTAAATTCTGTACCACATTTGGGAAATCCACATTTGAGAAACAAAGTCATTCCCATTCGCCTTCGACAGATAAAGGCACCAAATATTCAGATGGATAAAACCATCCCGAGAACAACTCGCCATTTAGTTAATCTTTTATATACAAACGCTTCTCTAGTCGCCATATTGTTTAAAAAGTGTGACTTGTCATTTTTAGATAAAACATTTACAATAAGGTTTGCGTATACGGGTGAAAATACTTAGTTAAAACAATATCGATACGCACGCAGCTATAGCCAAAAGAGTTGAAACGCCTTAAAAGTTTTTGGAATGAGAGAGAGGTATTAAGAGAAATTACGCGTAACATCACCGATGTATTTTGATTATTGATAATGAATTTAGTTACACTCGTCAACATTGGTGAACTTCCTTAGAAAGATTTGGTGTAATTATTGTAATTATTATTATTATTCGCTATATTAGTTTTAATACGTCGTCATACTTTTTCAATTTTTGCAGTTTGTTGAGAAGTATATTTATAGAACAAAGTGGTACGAAATTCAATTCATCAACGGCGCGTCATTATTCGGGGATAGCATCCACGTTTCAGTTGACTTTATCAGTAAAACTTAAAAAGTTGTATAGGCTGACGCGACTCCTCTGGCCAAAACCGGCTTTGCCCAAAAGATTTGTATCACCTTAGAATCTTCGGTCGGGAATGAAAAATCCCGGGGTGAGAATCCCAGTTGAGACAATTCTGAAATAGATCCATTTCCACTGTAGAAATTCTCCACTTTAAGTTACGGCCCTTTTTCTTATACACTTTCTCAAATTTGGAAGTTCTTTTTCCCAAATATGCGTGAAATTCCCACTTTCGGACCGAGAATGGGAATGACAATGACAATGAGTGAGAAGGAATTTGCTATAATTACACCAAGCACTTAGTCCATTTGTTACGCGGACAAATAACCATGGCTAAATGAACAATTTGGATGGTATACCAAATAATTTGTTGTCTCAACCAATTACTAATTTTTTCTACCTACAGGTTGTTCATAAAGTTCCGTATATACAGGGTGATTATACCTAAAGTCCTTGCGCAATTTTAAAGTTTAATAACGTTTAACGTATACGGATAGGAACAAACCGTAAATGCAATGGCATAATTATTAAAGATTTTAATATTACATTACAAATTTGTAGGCCTCAACATCACCGCCATCTTTTTCGATACATCTTTCGAAAGGCTTGAAAATATTTTCAAGTTGTTGCCGAGTGATGTCACGAATTACGCTCGTGATATTGACAATAACGAGTTCATTCGCCGCAACTGCCGCATTTAGGGGACGGAGAAACCTAACGAAGTCGGACAACGCGAAAGAGATTCACTAAAAATGAATGTCTGGTGCGCTCTCAGAGATTACTATATCATTGCTCTTTACTTTTTTGAAAAATCCACTTTCAATGATGAACGTTACCTCGGAATGTCGCGGAATTTCTTTATCCTTCAGCTAAGACGATTAACTCTTTCGAATCGCACCTTGTTTCGGCAAGAGTGCTCCTCGCCACTATAATTTGAACGCGCGACAGATTTCGAATGAAGTCTTTCCAGCCAAGTGGATCGGAAGAGGTGGATCAATCGCTTCGCCACCTCGTTCACCCGACCCATCCTTACTGAGCTACTTTTTACGGGAACATTAAACTATAAAAAAGAGAGTCGTTTACTCATCAAAGCCACATTCGTCCGATGAACTTCTTCCGGCCAAGATCACAAAATGCAATTCATGAAATCACTCAGCACCAACTCGAGAATGTTTTCCGATCTTTGCAAAGTCGGATTAAACGATGTAGCGCGAAAGATGTCGGTGATGATGTTGCGGTCTAGAAATTTGTAATGTAGAGTATTAAAAACCTTAATAGTTATGGTTTCATTTTTGACGTTTACGCTTTGCTTCTATCATGTGTGTAGGGGTCAAAAGTTATTAAGATTTAAAGTTGCATAAGGACTTTGCAATTACTATATATATATATATATATATATGAGAGGAGGGGCGACAAGCTTGACCTTCGTAAAATGAGGAATCATCACGCGGAACCTTTGAAAGGTTGAAAGGTATATATATATATATATATATATATATATATATATATATATATATATATATATATATATATTATAATATATATATATATATATATAATATATATATATATATATAATGAATTGAAATATAATAAACATTGGAGAATTCTTTTCCTTTTAATAGGATGTGACAATTCAAAGTTAATTTTTTTGCAAAATACTCGGAAGAACTATAGTTCACAATTTTCTCCCTCATTACTTTTTTTTTCTCATTTCTCATGCAGGGGTTCAGAAGAGGGGGGGGTTGGAAGGTTAAGTAAGGTTGGAGTTAGGGGAGAAGTACATGGATAGAGAGAGTGGGGGGTATTCATAAATGGGGGATAGGTGACCACCCACGCTATAGTCTAGATACCATTCGGATAATCGGGGTTTTATATATATATATATATATATATATATATATATATAGAGAGAGAGAGAGAGAGAAATTGTTATATTACTACTACTACTACTACTACTTCTACTACTACTACTACTACTAATAATAATAATAATAATTAATTAATTAATTATGATGCTTTTTTTGCCAACAATAAAAAATTTGCTTAAAAAATAAATCCTAATTATTAATTAATAATTGGAAAATAAACAACCGAGTGAGATTCCTATTATAAAAAGAACGTTAATTAGGAATACAAATCCTATAAATTTAACGACAACAACCCAGAAATAAATAACCGAAGTTGTTAATAAGTATAAAATTGTTTATGTGGAAAGTCATCATGGAACGGAATTTACGCATGAATCTCCAATAACGAAATTCGCATCAAATGAATATCAAATAAATATTATATTATATTCAAACGAATATTATATTCAAATTTTTTTTTTTTTTAATTCATATTTAGTAGAAAATTTCCTCATTCTTCAAAATGGGTACGTATTTTTTTATATATATATATATTTTTTTTTTATTAAATGGCACGAAATACCTTCACATTTTTGTGCTTTATGAGTTATATTGTCAAAATTATAATTGGCATGTCGAATTTTGATGCGGGGCTATGCCAACCATGGCATATATAATGCCAATCGTACCCTCCCCCGTTTTTTTTTCTCTCTGCCATATGCCCACCCACAATCTGAGTTCATACAATGGCTTTATTATTTTGAGGGTATATATTATATATATATATATATATATATATATATGCCAAATTATTGGTATATAAATATAGTTTTCTAATATATATATATATATATATATATATATATATATATATATATATATATATATATATATATATATATATATATATATTATAATAAAAAATGAAAACAAGAATTTGAAATGGTTTAAATAAATAACTAAATAAAGGGTCGACCAGCATGCGACATCTCTACACCTTTTCATTGTGAACGCTTATTTGAATGTTAACATAATTTCCATCCCCCCCGTTCGTAAAATTGGGGCGGGGCTTCGGAGTTTCAGTCCCGCCCCTCTCTCCAATTTTCCACCAATGGGAGAACTCGTTGCTTAGATCAAAGGACCGCGTTGTCCAGACTTGTTTAGTTCGACTGTTCTTCAAATATTTGAAGTTCCACGATATTACCGCTGATTACACACATATATATATATCTAGTGATTTATAGTGCCTATAGTGTATTTAAGTTATTATTATGCGAGTGCCTAACTTATGTAGTGCCATGTGGGACGAAAGGGAATTGTACTATTACGAAAAAAAATATAACAATGCTCGTACTGAGTTTCTCTTGTTGATAAAATTTATACTGCATTTTAAAAGTGTATATATTGTATATATATAAGATATATATATATTATATATATATATATATATGGTAATAAATATATATTTTATATTTTATATAGATAAACTTCTTGGACGTGACTTTCAATCTTTTGTACCTTATATAACCTTTCCTTTCAATATGCATATTGAAAAAAAATTATATAAAATTATATAGGGAAAAAATTTCATATATTTTCAAACTATATGACAATATGCTTTATCAGTGAATTTTGAAAATACATAAAAACTCCATTTTAGTAATAATATATATTTTAGACCACCCACATTTTATGAACTTATTACGTGTATATATATATATATATATATATATATATATATATATATATATATATATATATATATATATATATATAATATATTATTTAACCTTTCATTTGACCTCTTTGTGACCTGTACTTAAGATTTATTTATGAGTTCGTTGAAATATGAAGGATTCGCTATTAGCTAGTTCATCTAATATGCCCACATGTACCACAGCAGCTAGTCATGGGCTGAACCTCTCGTCTATGAGACCTATTTTCTCAGGATACCCTTTCCAAGGTAAAGTATATATATATATATATATATATATATATATATATATATATATATATTATATATATATATATATATATATATTGGTTTAGTTTAGTGTAATTTATATTACAAAATTTAAATCTACTACAGGGTGGCCCAAAATAAAGTAACCCCATTGAGTTTTGTTGAAAGAAATAGTGGGGTTACTTTATCTTGGGTCATCCTATTTTGTTACATTAAGTTAGTATGTGACAAAAAAAAAATTATGTAGCTGAGATCAACATTAAATTGTGTGTAAGTTGGTGGGGGGAGGGTCTCCTTTCGTAAGAACGTAGAGTAAATACGTTAAATGAATAATGTTTTTTATTTCTTTAAACGAAGTTATCAACAACATAATCGACGGATATACTCGCATATGGATTATATTAACGAGAGTTTATGGATTAGGTTAGGTTAGGTTAGATAAGATTAAACTAAATTAAGCCTAGAAACCCAATATAAAAATCCAAATCCGCCGCAGAACACCCCATTTACATATATATATATATATATATGCGTGTATAATATAATTTTTGGGGGGTATAGTAATTATACTAAGTTTTGAGAATATTATTTTTGGGGGGGGAGGGGAGAGTTTTGGAAAAACAGTAAAACAATACTGTTGCAAATCACAGTATTTAATTTACTGTTAATTTAGCATCCATTATTTACAGTGCTTATTTACAGTGAAATTTAAATACAGGAACTTTTGATACATATTTCCCTCTTAAATATTTAGAGTAACTTTCTTACAATAATAAAAATAATAATAATACTCTCCTTATTTCAAAATTATAATCAAGAAACCAAAAGATTCTTATACTTCAATTGATATGACAAAAAAAGAAAAAAAAAAAATATATATATGCAGTAAAATCACAGAATAACACGTGATCTTATTAATAAGCAAACAACGACAGGGAAAAAGGAAAAAAGAAACACGAAATCCGAGCGCTTTCATGATATATTCACGTCTTGAAGGAAAAACAAATAATAGGATAATAAAGCCCGATTATTTGTTTTTCCCTGAAGATGTGAATATATCACGAAAGCGCTCGGATTTCGTGTTTCTTTTTTCCTTTTCCCTGGGGTTGTTTTCTTATATATATATATATATATATATATATATATATATATATATATATTATATATATATAATATATATATATATATATATTATATATACACACTCGGTACTTTAATTAAAGCTATATAATAGCGATTAGAACGTGATATAATAATAATTACAATTATTAATAATAATTTGATCTTGTATTTCTTTCTCTTTCATATAATTTAAGATTATAATTATATATAAATGATATGCAAATATAAAATCCAAATCACATAATTGACGTGTTTAATAACTAAATAATATACCGTCTATATTTCATATATATATATTATATATATATTATATTAATATATATATATATATATATATATATTATATATATATATATAATATATATATATATATATATTATATATATATATATTAAAATAAAGTTACGCATTTTTAATATTATTTTTCCATTCAAAGAATAATTATTGCTTTAATTTGAAATTAGTGGGGATCTTTTTTTTTTAATTATACGTTTGTAGCGCTTCAGGTAAAATATTAAGTCCATTTATAGAGATACTTTTCTTTACTTTTATAGCTTCATCTTCTTACTTTTTTTTGCGATATATATATATATATATATATATATATATATATATATATATATATATATATATATATATATATATATATATATATACACAAACTCAGAATGGTCCCCTGAGAAACTTATATGTTAAACACAGACAGTGCATGGAACAAGGAACTCTTCTGGGAAAATTAAATCCACTATAGTCCAAATAAGTAAAGATAAATGACAAATACCATAGTTTTTCTTTGCGAGAGACCCGTTGCCCACGTCGGGCTAGCATCATGAAAAAGAAAAACTATGGTATTTGTCATTTACCATTACTTATTCGGACTATAGTGGATTTAATTTTCCCAGAAGAGTTCCTTGTTCCATGCACGGTCCGTGTTTAACATATATATATATATATATATATTATATATTATATATTATATATATATATATGATGCAAACCCACAAGGAAAAAGAAAAATTTATATATATTATATATATATATATATATATATATATATATATATATATATATATATATATATATATATATATATATATATAATATTCAAGAAATGTTTCAATAATTACGGAGTTAATTTCTTTTAATTGAACTTGGTGGTTAAATAATTTCGCGGACCGATTAAATGCTCAGAGAAAATATATATTTGAAATAACTGAACATTTGCACATTCTCTACTAAATAGTTAACCCTTCCGCGCTACAGTTAATTCACTAGCGATACAGTTAATTTAACAGTACTACAGTTAATTTACTAGCGATACAGTTAATTCAACAGCGCTATAGTCAATCCGGCTTCGCTACAGTTAATCCACGAGTGGATTAATATTTGTTGTGGTGTGCAAAGAGTGAATGATATATTTAAGTGGTTCAACCAAGGATTTTTCTCCGTGTAATTAACAATTGCAACATCACTTTGGTAATTCTCAAAATAAAGAGAGTAAAAAAAGCTTATATCTTTTCAAAACTACAAAAGTAATTGTATTTTTAACTACTTGAAATTGGGTCACAACTTATTACATATAATTTAGGGCTAAACAAATTAAGAAATTAAAAGAAATTATATATATATATATATATATATATATAATATATATATATATATATATATATATATTGAACAATTCGGACTGAACTAAGTTATTTCCAGAACTTCGGATGAAACAATATAACTTTTACATATCAAATTTATTAACAACATGGTTTCCATATAAGAAATTAGCTATTTTAACCAATAAAATATTTTATACTTAATGTTGCTCAAACAACAAATTATTATTATTATTATTATTATTATTAATATTAATATTATTATTATTAGCCAAAATTGTTTTGAATAAATCTAAGGGATTTAAGACAACGATTTCATTGCTGAGAGATTTCAATGAACCTTATAAACGAATCCAAATTTAATTTTTAGAAATTTATTACAAACTAACTTCACGACTAAAATGTCTCGTTTTATATTCATTAATGATAATTAATATTACCTGAAAGAGGGCATAGGTCTGAATTTCGTTGAATGGATTCTACCTTTGACGGACACATTCTCCTACGAACGGTACAATTATAAGTATTGTAATGTACACGTTTCAGTGAGTTGTCACCATACAGTATATTTGCCGTGGTCTGTTGACTGTTTGTACATGAATTGGTAAAGAATATATATATATTTTTTTTTTTTAGGGCCCTGCGAATCACAATTTTTTTTTCGAATCGAATCTCGAATCAAATCAACCCAAGCAATTCGAATCGAATCGAATCTCGAATCGAATCAACTTTACACATATAGACTGTATTATGTAATGATACAGGGGAATAGTCACATCACATGTTCGATATGGCCACCGTTAACGGCAATGCACTTGTGCAGCCAGCTAGGAATATCACATCAATGCGCTCCTCCTTCGATAACATCTCATAACTCATTTACCTGCAAAGAAACAGAAAAGCCCTATGTAACCTGACTTTTGAATTACCCTGTATATATATATATATATATATATATATATATATATATATATTATATATACACACACACACACATACACACCAACATTAAAAGTCTTATTGAAAATATATTACCATTAAGAAAAATTCTCGAGTGCCATGCAAGCGTGCCACTATACGGCGCGTGCGACCTTCTAAAGTGTCAAGCGTTTATTTCTCCATGTAGGAAGTGCTTTCCCCAAAAGATAACCAAAACTTATTTATAATATCTGAGTGATCAATATATATATATATATAATAAAGAGAGAGAGAGAGAGAGAGAGAGAGAGAGAGAGAGAGAGAGAGAGAGAGAGAGAGAGAGAGAGAGAGAGAGAGAGAGAGAGAGAGAGAGAGAGAGAGAGAGAGAGAGAGAGCTGGTAAAGAGGTGGATCTAATTGGAACGTTTGCACGCTATATACTTGAAGTTTGCCTGACGCGTGAAGCAACTCAAACTGCAAAAAGAATCCGTGAAAATAAAAATAAAAACAGAGTCATCAAAGTTTTTAGTATGAGTTGAATTAACAGTTTTGTGGACGAAAAAAAAAAAAGAACGAAAAGAAGAGATCTTTGGATTTTAAATTAACTGAGGCTATTTCATATTAACTTTCTTACCAATGAAAATTAGCATAATATAATATTGTTATTATAGAATGTGCCTACGTACATATATATTTAAGCATATCTCTCTCTCTCTCTCTCTCTCTCTCTCTCTTTATTATATAAACACACACACACACACACACACACACACACATACATACATATATATATATATATATTCGTGCGAAAGCAGCAGTATAGGATTTGGTATTTATCGAGGGATGGACGTCTGAATTCCATGAAGAAAATGCGTGTCCATCTTTGAAAGTCATCTTCTTCCATTGGTTCACCAAATAAAACTCCAATTTAATAAATTTAATATATATGTGTTGTAAGAAGACTGTGCAACCTGTCACACCTCACCACAAACTGTACTCAATGGGAGTGGAAAAAAGAAGTTTTTTCTGGGCTCGAAGAAGCCCAGATACGAATCATTTTGAGCGCGTCTGTAAGCATTTTGATCGCAAATTGCGGAAAACGAGACCTCATCCCGCATCTGTAACAAATCTGAAGAAAATTTGGACCACTCCAAATTCGATCGCATCGATGCCACAATGTATCCGAGTCCTTCGTGAACACACATAAAAGAGTTAACGAGAAAGCGACTGTAAAAAGTGTTTATTTACTTATCTTCTGTCGAGGTGTATGAGAGTTAAAATGAAAATTATATTTATTTTTTTTGGGGGGGTTCATTTTATTCCTCGAAATTTTGTGTTTATTTATTTTTATTTGTGAAACCAGTCAATAACTATACAAGACTATTTTTCGCAATACTCGTATTAATTTTTTTTGCATTTCTTAATATACAGGGTGCCCCGGAAGTCCCTATCTATTTTGCAGAAATAATTATAGTAAAAGTAGATAGGGACTTTTCGAACACCCTGTAATATATGTTACAGTAAGATTGTGAAACTAGTGATTTCATGAAATCCCTTAAATTTTCAGTAATTTCGCGTAATTTATACCACGATATAAAATTGACAAAAAGTGGCTAATGACTTAACGTAGGTTAGGTTAGGTCATTACGCGAAATTACTGAAAATTTCAGGGATTTTATGAAATCACTAGTTTCCCACGCTTACTATAACATATATAATGTTCGTAAAATTTTATTTTATTCTTCGTGTTTCACGCATTTTATTATAGTTTGGAGGCGTAAATCTTTTGTACGATTGGTCCATTGATTGAAGATAAATATGGTAAGCTATTTACTCAAGAAATTCTAACACATTTGTTTACGAACCTGATATAGAAATCACGTTTTAAACTTGGCTTCTGAACATTCGTTTTAGATAGGTATAAGGCTTTTAAAGAAACGCTTTCTCCTCATATCAATAATGCGTCTATTACGTTCATATAAAGTTCGTTTCTTGCTTATTTCCAAAACGTTTAACACAGTTTTCGTAACGCTTTAATAAGTACATTTTATAAGATTAACATTGTTGTTCGTTATGTCAAATTAATGAGTATAGGATTGGATTTCTTTTATTTATGTTATAGAATATAGAAGAGAGAGCTCCTGTTCAGTGTACGAACTTTAGATGCAAATAATAATGTAGCGACAATGTTTATAAGTGACACGATCATTATCAAATTAATATTAAAAAAAAATGGGAATTAATTTGTAAATTTCAAGAATGTGATGGTCGTAAATTAATAATGGAATTTACTTTTTTAATATTTAATTAATTAATAATAATAATTGTATTCCGGTTAATATTTGTACTCTTTCATTCCTTCGATATGTTCCATCCATTATTATAGACCCCTGATTTAAAATTTGTTTCATTGCTATTGGTTTTAATTAACAATTTTTTAATTGTTTTTTATGGTTTTTTTTTTTTTTTTCTGGTTTTTAAAAGATGTTGACCTCTGTAGGAATAAAGAAAGCATCGTATTTATTAAAACATGACAAAGCTGTTTTCTAGGTTCGAATTTAATACGCCTCCAATATAAAAAAGTTGCCCTCACTGCCAACTACGAAGATTTGAGGATATATTAGTTAGTTTTAAGAGTACAGTATTTCATTTATACGTTTCATTTCTTTTTCTAGATACAGTATTACACGTTCTAAAAGATCGCGAATGCAAATCCATTAAATCAAACTCATCTAGAAGTTGAACGGTTTAAATAAAAATGAATGTGAGATTGCGCGCGCGTAGCTTTGCGATAACTATCAAAACGTGGTTTATCCGTAATTGATCCGAAAACACGAACGTCTAAAAAAATGGTAGTATAATCTCGTATTATTTTCTCTTTTCAATTACTTTAAACTTTATTACGTTAGGGAGATTGTTGAGTTGGTTTAGGAAGTCGTTTAGATTAATAGTATTTGGTACTCTCGTAAAAAAATATATTCAACGTATCGAAGCCAAATTGTATCATCACTTTAAAATGGGCTTATTTCTTTCGAACCGTTCCAGGTATATGTTAGCGAGTATTTGAAATGAGAGACCTCCAAAGCATAAATAAACCCGGCTTTTGTCAATAGTATTTATTGTCAAAGGAATAATTATTGTACTTGACGCACTAACTTTACTAAAAAAAAACCCGACGTACGAAGGAATTCTGTTTTGAACTTTTGAATCGTTCGTGTCAAATTTTCAAAGTCACTATGGTAAATAAACTACGTATATGTTACGGGGAATCTGCGTAACTAGGGATTTCATGAAATCCCTAGTTACGCAGATTCCCCGTAACATATACTGAAATTACGCCATTATTCTTTCTGTTACGTACTGTACATTAATCTTACATTTTTTACTAAACTTACTGAACTGGTTAAGTGAAAATTCGATATTGTACCCAAAATTTAACTAAGATATGAAGCACACCAAGCTAATAAATCATATTACAAACCCCTTTGTCAAAACTATTGGTCTCGTAAGTATATTAGGCAAGACATATAAATAGGATAAAAATGGTCAAATAAGAAGAATTGAATCGTTTTGCCAAATCCGTGTGTATATTGTCCCTCAAAGTAGTTGTCATTTCTCTATTAAGCAACTGGTGTGAACTTTCAAGAAATTAATTGTTATTTAAGTGTTTATATTTTCATCTATTAATATAACCATCCTTATCATAGCACCATACTACTACCCTTATCCGGTTCTTTAATGCGTATATCACCGTTTTTAATTTATTTACGCATTGTCATACTATACCTTCGGTTTTCTTCCGCCCGAATTGTTCATTCTGACGAAGGTCGAGCTTTTTACTCCACCTTAGACCTACAGTTTAACGTGGACTCCGAACCACGCCCCACCAGCAGCCCAGCGTCTTAACCACTAAGCCACCCAGGGTACCCATTTATCTACCAACCACTTTTTTTTATTGTGTGGAAGGATGAACAGCTGGGTTTTGCTGGTCGCCGGCCGCCGTCAGCGGGTCTCGATCCCTGGGCCGATGGATTCGTAGTCAGCGACGCTAACTACGCAAACTACCACACCACCGAGGGACATTGTTAAGGATATTAAATCCTTTATTTATTTAATTAAATACAGCGTGAATCAAAACATTTTTTAAAGCAATAATAGTCATAAAATATTGTTTATTTCAGAATTGGTTTTAAACTTAATAAAGTCAATTACAGGATTATTTTTCTATTATTTTAGTTTAGAAAGAACCGCGTCGGAATACCCGAATTACGGATTAAGCGATGAATTACTACATAGAGACGCCAAACTGATAACGATTCATGGGTATATTGTATCATATACCCAAAGAAAATGCCATAAATAGTTCAATAAATGATTAAATAAGCGTAAAAAATATAGGGGAAAAAAAAAGCCCTTTCGGTGTTTGCTCGAAAAAGTCCGTTATTACGTTATGTGGTTGTACAGGGCAAAATATTTTGCTAATTCAAATAAAAATAATTGTTTCAACAATTTTTTTTTTTAAATTTTAGACACCCAAATGTTTGTTTCGTGTTACATAATTAATTTTTTATAATAATAATAATAATAATAATAATAATTTGTTACAGTAAACAAATATTTAGTTCAGTGATCCAAATCTGCATTTGTTTATTTTAAACAATTTGTTTAAATTAAACAAATTATTTTCATTTTTGAATTACCAAAATGTCTGATTTATTTTCCTGATTTTTTTTCTTCATTTAACTCGTGCGTATTCATTTATGCACATTATATATATATATACACGGAGATAAACGAGAAAATATTTTACCTAAACAAGAGTTGAACCGCTTTCCCTAAGGCTCTTTACACAACGTACAGAGCACTTTACCGGTTACGCCATTTCGAACTACGGATGCGGTTAACAAATTGGGTATTTAGAATAGTTTTGCTCTGCAGTACAATTTTACTAAAGGATTTTTCAAAATAAAATAAATAATATTAACTCTTTATTGACGGGTAAACACACACACACACCACACACACACACACACACACACACACACACACACACCATATATGGATGTATGGGTTGTCGTTTGCAAATACAATTCATTGGTGTTTATACAGTATTCACAGTAAAATTCTACAGTAACGAAATTAAGCCAAAAGAATACTGTGGTCACTAATCAAAGCCATTATTATATTTTAACTAATGTTTTATTTGATCCAAAACAAAACGACAAAAAAGTGGTTAACTAAACTTGGTTTGTTGTTTCAAAAATAGAATTTTTCTTTGTTACAACAAAATGAAGCCAATGGAATACATTCACTTACACTGCTACCTACTACTGGACAAAACACGTACACAGAAATTTTTTTTAATTAAAAACAACAAAACACGCTCAGTTGACCGGTTTTTTTTTGTTTTTGTTTTTGTTTGAACCAAATAAAATAATTATTAAAATATAACCGTTTTATTTAGATTTGACACCTAAATAAAACATTTAATATATTTTAATCATTATTTTATTTGGTTCAAAGAAAAAAAAAAACGGTCAACTGAAGGTGTTTTGTTGTTTTTAATAACAAATTTTTCTGTGTGCGTGTTTTGTCCAGTAGTAGGTAGCAGTGTAAGTGAATGATCGTCTGATTAAGCGACGAGGCAGGCGTTGGATAAAACAATGAATGGTCTCAGTTAGTAATCGTTGGAATAAGCGAAATCGTAATACCCGGACGTCGGATTATTGAATGCCTAATATATATATATATATATGTGTGTGAAAAAAAGATGGACGTATATACGGTATACTGATGAGATTTGAATGAAAAGTGAATGAAACTGAGGTAAAAACGCAAATGAAGTGCCACATCATTCTTCATCTCTCCAAAACTCTTAAATCTTAATTCCAAAACAATAAAACACTTCCATTATAACGCGGAAATTAACCATTTACGGAGAGAGAGAGAGAGAGAGAGGAGAGAGAGAGAGGAGAGAGAGAGAGAGAGAGAGAAGAGAGAGAGAGAGAGAGAGAGAGAGAGAGAGAGAGAGAGAGAGAGAGCTCCGTTAGATTAGATTGGCTCAAAATCCTCTATTGAAATGACAGGAAGACAATATATACACCTCAAATTGAGTGGTCACGGCCAAGACACGCAGAAACATGTCGCATGCGAATGAAGTGCCGCAAGGATCGTTACTTGGACCCCATTTAATTTTATGCTATTTTAAGTCACTGTAAAGCAGTGGTGAATACAGCGTTACTCTCTCTCTCTCTCTCTCTCTCTCTCTCTTCTCTCTCTCTCTCTCTCTATCTCTATATATATATATATATATATATATATATATATATATATATATATGTGTGTGTGTGTGTGTACCTTTCAACCTTTCAAATGTTCCGTGCGATGATTCCTCATTTCATGAAGGTCAAGCTTGTCTCCCCTCCTCTCGAGTTGGCCTGGTGAAGTAGTGAGTTGGTTTCTTGTACGCTCCACCTCACATAGCCAGGTACGCCCAGCTCTTCGGGGATTATTGTGAGCAAAGCGTCTAATCTTCTTTTGAAGATGTCCACCGCAACACCACTCGTGTTCCTTACGTCTTTGGGCAGCTGATTAAACAGTTTTGGTCCTCTCACAACAAAACTATTTTCTTTCAAGGTTAAGGATGTGTTCCCTTTCTAGCCTTTAATTTGGGAACACGACACAGGCTTCCTTTTCTACTTTCCACTGTTGTTTGGGAAATTACAGGGTTCAGAGTAAGATTAGGGACTAGTTTCTCCATTATTTTCCAAGTGTAAATAATGGTGTATCTCTTCTCCTTTCCAGTGAATATAGGTTTAATTCGCGTAAACTTTCCCAGTAATTTAGTTATTTGCATCCATTGATCTTGGCTGTGAAGCTTCTCTGAATCCCTTCTAGCTGTCTAATGTCTTCTTTTTTATATGGGCATGTTAGGACCGAGTAGTATCCCAATTTGGGTATGATCAGTGTTTTCAGTAGAGGAATCATTATATTCCTATTCCTTCGTTTAAAGGTTCTCAGTATCTACCCAGTTATTCTCTTTGCTCTGTTTACTGCTATCTTATTTTGTGTTTCAAATTTCACATCATCAGTCATTACAACCCCTAAATTTTTTGCTCTAGAGTTTCTCTGAATTTCCTGTTCATTTGGGGTATAATATTCCATGGATTTTAGGTCTTCTCTTTTTCCGTACTGTAACAGCTGAAATTTCTCAGTGTTAAACTTCATATTGTTGTCTTCCGTCCACTTGTAGATTCTCTCCATGTCGGTTTGTAGAGATCCTATATCTTCTGGGTTTCTTATTTTTCTCCTGATCTTTGTGTCATCGGCAAAGGATGTTCCTGTGCTGTCTCTGATAACGTCCTCATCTATGCCAGTTAGCATGATTATGAAGAGCAGTGGAGCTAATACTGTTCTTTGTGGTACTGAGCTGACGACCTCTAATTCTGATGAAGATACTCCTTGTACTGTAACGACTTGCCGCCGCTCACTAAGGAATTTATATATCCATTTCCCTACTTTTCCCGTTATTCCCATATATTTTAGTTTATGTATTATGATTACATGGTCACACTTGTCAAACGCTTTGGCAAAGTCTGTGTATATTACATCATAGTTTTCATTCCTTCCAAGTGCATCAATAATGTTGTTGTAGTGTTCCATTAGTTGTGACAGGCATGATCTGCCTGACCGAAACCCATGTTGGTTATCATTTAATTTCTTTCTGAGTTTCCAAAAAGTCATAGATTTTCTGTCTAACTATTTTTATATATTTTAGTGAGATGAGATGTAAGCGACACTGGCCTATAGTTTTTGGCCTCGGATCGATCTCCTTTATATATTGGGACTATGCTCGGGCTCTTCAGGATGTCCGGTATTTCTCCCGTGTCTAGTGATCGTCTCCATATCTAATATAGGGGCTCAGCGACTGCATTCTTGCAGTTTTTGATCAGTGTGGCATTCCATTTGTCCGGTCCTGCCGCTGAGTGTGCTTTTAGTTTCCCTATAGCTTGTGTAATATCGTCTGTCGTAAAGTCGAAGTCTGTTATACTTTCCCCTTGTAGTTCTTTTTCAAAGAACTCGTTTCTATCGCATATCAGTTTTTCAGTTTATGGGATACTGAAAGATGATTCGTACTGAGCTCTTAATATTTCGGATATTTCTGTTAGATCATCAGATAAATCACTGTTCTCATTTTTTAAAGGTCCGATAGTCGCATGGTTTTTCGACTTCCTTTTTGCAAAAATATAGAAGTACTTTGAATCAATCTTTATCGCTTCTGTAGCGTCGTCGTCTTCTTTTTCTGTATGCTTCTCAATTAGTTCCTGTATTAGTGTGTATATATATATATATATATATATATATCGTAAAGAACGACGCTTGTATAGGAGAACATTCCGCGCAAGATGAGGAGAGAGAACGAACAAATGAAAAAATGAGGTAACCACCCGGGAATCGAACCCGGGATCTTCCGATTGCCGGTCAGATATGATAACCACTACACCATGGTCCTCACTCGATCAGAAGTCGTAATTCCCCTACATACGCGCAGAAAACCAATGCCCGAGGGGGGCACCTCCCGCATGCCGTACCTATATATACACATTTCAACTGCAAAGAACACGCAGTATAAATAACGTAAAGAACGACGCTTGTATAGGAGAACATACCGCGCAAGATTCCGTTATTTATACTGCGTGTTCTTTGCAGTTGAAATGTATATATAGGTACGGCATGCGGGAGGTGCCCCCCTCGGGGCATTGGTTTCTGCGCGTATGTAGGGGAATTACGACTTCTGATCGAGTGAGGACCATGGTGTAGTGGTTATCATATCTGACCGGCAATCGGAAGATCCCGGGTTCAATTCCCGGGTGGTTACCTCATTTTTTCATTTGTTCGTTCTCTCTCCTCATCTTGCGCGGAATGTTCTCCTATACAAGCGTCGTTCTTTACGTTATTTATACTGCGTGTTCTTTGCAGTTGAAATGTATATATAGGTACGGCATGCGGGAGGTGCCCCCCCTCGGGGCATTGGTTTCTGCGTGTATGTAGGGGAATTACGACTTCTGATCGAGTAAGGACCATGGTGTAGTGGTTATCATATCTGACCGGCGATCGGAAGATCCCGGGTTCGATTCCCGGGTGGTTACCTCATTTTTTCATTTGTTCGTTCTCTCTCCTCATCTTGCGCGGAATGTTCTCCTATACAAGCGTCGTTCTTTACGTTATTTATACTGCGTGTTCTTTGCAGTTGAAATGTGTATATATATTAGGGTGACACTTATTTTCGAAAGTTTGAATTTTTATAGGGACGGGCGCGTTTCTGGTTCCATTTTGTCAAAAAATATCGTGTGTAAAATATTTTTGAAATAAAACAATATTTAGAACTGCCTCAATACGGTCAAAGTTTGTATATTTTCTCGAAAAGTAGAAATTTTAGATCATGATGTTCTATGCCTCTAGCAAATAAAATATCACTTCTAGTTTGTTCAAGCTACTAATCTTGACCTAAAACATATAACTGGACTTCATACTTTCAACTCTAGGTCCCCCTCAACTCGAGTATTAGCCCCTCAAGGGGGGGGTTATCATGGGCGCCCATCTCCCTCTCATTGTTGCCTACTTTGCAGAGGTCACGGTGGACTTGCGGGCGGTTGGGAAGTCACAGCGGTGCTTCTCGACCACTTGTAAGAGGAACTGCCTTTGGTCTTCACTCTTGGTAAGGGCCAGGTTGAAAGACTGCATCAACGCCACCCCGCGCTCCGCGAAGTCATTGACAACTTGAAGGGCCTGGACTCGGCGGGATGCGGCGATGAAGGCTGGGTCCGTCCGCCACTCCTCCGGATCCTTGAGCAGGAAGGCGGTGCTGATGTCCAGAACCTTGAAGAACTCCTTTGATGTAGTCGTTGTGAACTTGGCCAATGTATTGTTGGCGATTGAGGCAGTGGACAGGTCCACATTGATACGCCGCGGGGGATCCTCCGATCCTTCCTCTTCTTCCATCGCTTTAATCATCTCCCGCTTTGTCGCCAAGTCGATACCCTCGTCGAAGATGGCCAGGGTGACGAGGCGCTCGCTCAAGTACCATAGGTGCCTGGCGAAGACTGTCGCCGTCGCCTTGGCCACCGCTGAGTCCGGATAATAGACGAGGGCCTTGAGCAGCGCGAGGTCCGCGGCTGGGGCCGTTGCCGGGAGCGGCGCTTTGTACCAGGCCGTCACGTAGATGGACACGGCGAAGATGGTGAATCGCCGGATTCCAGCCGCTTCGCCTGACATCTGAAACTGTTCCCGGAACAGGAACAGTTTGATGGCATAGATGACTTTTGCCATCCAGCGCGCGCGATGGAAGGCGCCGGGACGAGCGAACCGGGCACCCCGCTTGTTCGGACCGCCCAGCACAATTACAGAGAGCTCCAGAAGTTCCCTGTAGTCATCACGTGGATGTTGACCGTCGAGGAGGCGGCTGAATTCGATCAGCAGGTCGTCGCGGGCGTCCTTCAGGTGCTGCGGCATGGTTCCATCCTCGAAGGGCTTCGCTTTGGTTTGATCGATGAAGTCCCACTGGGCGGCGAATCGTTTGAACAGGAGGATGTCAGGACCAGTAGAGGGACCGAGGCACGCCGTGAATGCCTTCTCGCACACCAGTTCGTGGATGTGGTGGCGGCAAGCCAAATGAAGCACTGTCTTCTCGAGTTTCTGCTCAATGATATAGCAAGCTCCTCCTGAGAGTCCTGTGTTTGAGGCGGTGGTGTCAAAAGAGAGGGCACAGATCCGTCCCTTGATGTCCCAATCCTCGAAGGCAGAGAGGACGGCTTCCGCCATTGCGCGGCCGGTGCCGTCGGGGAGGCTGGGCACAGCCAGAAGCTTGTCGACGTTCTCCCCAGACACCAGAACTGGAAGGCGATCTTCAGCAGGGCCTCCGTCAGCCGCTGGTACGATTTTCCGTCCCAGTGAACGGTCAGCGGCACAGTAGGATGGAAGGCTGCCTTCATTTCCGCTGCTGCCACAGCACGGAACTTTGCTCGGTCGCGGCGGGAGGATTCGCGGTTCAAGACCAGCTCCTCAGGGTCGTGGCCCAAGCTCCTCGCAGCCGCCGACAGCAAAAAAACACCTCTCGGTCGGTAAGTTTCGTCCGATCCATCGCTGCGGAGAGATCAGGGGTGATCATCTTTTTCGACGCGCGGAATCGCTTGGGTGGTAAAGGGGTCGTAGATGCTTCTGCATTCGACGTGGACGGGCCCGGGAGAGAGAGCTCTTCCTCTTCTTCTCGGCGACGACGCCGTGTCGGTGACCGAGTCGGGCTGCTTGCACCTGAGCTGGAGCTCGATGCCAGTTCGACGAGTTCTTCTCGGCTCTCTCTGTTCGCCCTTTCATCATCTTGCCGGCGGCTCCTTTCCGCTTCCTGTCTCCTCGCACGCTCCTCCTCAGTGTGCAGCGTCATGTCACGTGTGGAGGAGATGCGGCCGCGCCGCACCTCGGCCCTTTGTCCCGTCAGGAACTCCCTGTCCTCTTCGATTGTGATCATCGACATCGCCTGTTCGTGTGCGATGTCGAAGAGGCGGTCAAGGGATGAGAGGAACTCGGCCTCGTTCCTGATTTGGGTCACAGTGCGCCGTTTCGAGTTCTTGTTCAGAGCCCGCCACTTCTCGTACATTCGGAGAACCTTGTCCCTTGCGCGTTGGTCTTTCTGCGTAGGAATACGGGACCGCTCCCAGAATTCCTTGACTGCGGTCACTGTCTCAGCGGCTGCTTCCTTGATCGGCTTCTTGACGTCAAGGTGAAGGTGGAAAAAGTACTGAAGCGCCTGCTTTCCCGTAGGCAGCATGCTTCCTGTGATGCTGTGGTCCACGGTCCCCAGGAGATAGACTGCTGTTTTAGATCTTGTTGCCGAAGCCATCACGTCGTTTCAGAACTCACTGAAAAAGAGAATGAAACACTGTTAGTGTTGGCAAAACTCGTCCCAACCCATTTTCTACTTAGAATAACATGTTCTTTCGCCTGTATCAATATTTGGATAAACTCGTGTTACACCCTGTATAATACCTCATTTTAGTCTTCTGTACACCAGTGCGGAAGACTAAACCAACGACTCTGACCGTCCGTCTGTCTGTCTGTTATCATTTTTCAACTCAGAAACTACAGCAGCTATCGAAACGAAAACTGACATGATAACAGAACGCCATGAGTACTTTTCGACAAAAAGTATAAACTTTGACCTCGTTGAGGCAGTTCTAATTATTATTTTATTTCAAAAATATTTTACACACAATGTTTTTAGACGGAATGACACCAGAAATGCGCCCGTCCTGATAGAAATTCCCAAAAAATGAAAAACACCCCAAATAAGTGGCACCCTAATATATATATATATATATATATATATATACAAACTCAGAATGGTTCCCTGAGAAATTTATATGTTAAACACAGACCGTGCATGGAACAAGGAACTCTTCTGGGAAATTACATCCACTATGGTTCGAATAAGTAATGATAAATGACAAATACAATAGTTTTTCTTTTTCATGGTGGAAAGCTCAACGTGGGCACCGGGTTACTCGCAAAGAGGCCCCAAAATATAGCTTCCCTCACCAGCTATCTGCCAAACAGATAGGATCCAGCTTTGGGACAGGATCCATCATGAAAAAGAAAAACCATAGTATTTGTCATTTATCATTACTTATTCGAACTACTGTATAGTGGATTTAATTTCCCAGAAGAGTTCCTTGTTCCATGCACGGTCTGTGTTTAACATATATATATATATATATATATATATATATATATATATACACTCTGTACCTCACATAGCCAGGTGTATATATATCGGTGGTGTAGTGGTTAGCGTCGCTGACTACGAAACCATCGGCCTTGGGTTCGAGACCCGACGGCAGCCGACGCGCAGCAAAACCCAGCTGTTCATCTTTCCACGCAATAAAGAAAGTAGTTGGGTAGATAAATGGGTACCCTAGGTGGCCTAGTAGTTAAGACTAGGGATGGAAAATAACCGAAAAGTGTAAAACCGGTTTTCACCGTCGCTATATTCTTAAAGCCGGTTTTTACCGGTTTTCACCGATGGGATTCTGTATGCTTTTTAGGGAGGTAAATGATCAAAATATTAAACAGAAATAAGGTTTTAATTGACTCAATCAAGTATGTGTAACATTTGAATTAAAAAGTTTATTATCGAACTTGATTTTTGAAATAACACTTGAGAAAACAAAGAGCATTAAGTGTCTGATCTGACATTCTTGATCGAATCTCTGTGACGAATAAACCAGCAGCTGAAAACACTCTCTCGGACTCTACGCTGGTGGCTTTTATTGTAAGCAACGCCTCGTACATTCGATCCAAATTTTCGCTTCTATTCAAAGTAGCTTCAAAATATTTGAATCCATTGTTTACGTCAGAAGAATCTTTCTTGGGTTTCATTTTCAGTTTGTTCATCTCACACATGTACTCGTTCATAAGTTGATCGTCATCATTTACTTCACGACCTGAGCTGCATTGTGAATCTTCGAGTTTCGAAGCAATTGATTGGATTTGTTCGTCTGTTTCTGAAATCTGGCAAGCTTCTAGAAAAAGCCTCTTAAATGTATGATCCGCATACTTCTTAAGTGCTTGTCTTGAAGGAAAGAGGAACGGTGTTGATGATTCATTTTTCAAGACCTCGGGATTGTGGAGAAAACTCAGCAAGGCGACAGCTTCTTTTTGTCTTCTCGATGAGTAGCGATCAATGAGACACAGACGTAGCTCAAAAGCTAAAGGATTGTTTTTGCTTTCAAATTTATCCAAAATGAACTTCATGGAAGATTCAGCTTTGAGCAAATTTGCATCTTCGGAACAGAGTCCCTTCAAAACAATTTCCAGTGGACGAAGCGTGTCAAAGAGGCTCTTTAGAGCATTCCATTCTTCATCTGAAATCGTCTCTGTTGAGCGTATCACTCTGAGGGCCTTTGGAATGCAATTTTTGAGTTTCAAAAATCTTTCTATCATGGCCAAAAGACTGTTCCACCTCGTTCTACAGTCAAGGATAAGTTTCATTTCCTTTCCATTGAATTCATCTTTGACAAAATCCTGCAATCTCTCATTTTTCAAAGGAGACTTTCGAAATATGCGGCAGATTTTTCTCACCTTATTTATTACTTTTAAGTAATCTTCTCGAAGTTTTGGAAGAACAATTACGTCATCTATGTCGGACTCAAAAATTGTATCAGTGCATAAAATTTCACACTCATCTTCGCTTAACTCATGTGCAGAGTGTTCATCTTCTTCGATGGCTTCATCTTCAGGGGTAGGGTCACTTTCCCCTTCAACTGAATTTTCAGCAGTTTTTGAATACAAGATATCCGAAACCGCGAGATGTATAGCGTGTGCAATGCATTGCTGGTGATCAGGTACTATTTCTCTTCCAAATTTGACCATTACTAAGGCACCGTTGGTGGTGCAACCCACGATATGCTTATCTAGGTCTAAGCCAAAGTCTTCCAATCTTTTCCTAACGATTGCAATAGTTTTGGTGCTATCGAGAGAACCATTTATTTTCATGAGACCAAGAGACCAATGTTGATTTTCATCATGAACATTAATATTAATATATCTTTGATTTTGCAAAGATGTATACTCATCCATAGTTAATGAATAGCGGATTCCTTGTCTCACCTGATTCTTGAAGTAGTTGACCAATTCATGTTCCTTTTTTCTCATAAAAACTAAGCACCATTTTTCTGACACCATTATGGGAAGTTGGATGAGGCTTGTTGTATTTTATCTTTCTTAGGCTTTCTTGAATGAATTCACTTTTAGCAATTGATTGGAAACTCAGTCCATCTACACACGCAAGTTTCGAAATTTCCTCTTCTGTGGACTTTTTTTGCGCAAACTCTTCCACTGTTCTTTGTTTCTTCAATGGCTGATTAATCTGGTCGATGTTTATGCCATGAATATTTTTCATGTGGGATGATAAACTTGAAGTAAAACCTCCACAACACTTTAAAACTTTGTGACATGTCATACACTCTGCTTCTTCTTTATTCTTACGAGTGAAATGATACCAAGCATTTGATTTCTTTGACATGATGGAGTATTAAATCTTAGAATCTTAACTGATCAATGTGCAATCATCCACATAACATTCAAGACTGAAGCATCAATTATTTACACTTATAAACAAACAAAAAACGATACGAAACGATGCAAAACGTAATTACTATGTTTTTAAACGTTTGGAAACGTTTGTTTCATAGAAAATGGACCAAAGTGATCGGAGACTCTTGCAAAAATGTGAAAACCGGTTCTTATCGTCGGTTTCGGTGATGATTAAAAATTTTCATCACCGGTTAAAAACCGGTTTTTTAAAACCGGGTTCCATCTCTAGTTAAGACGCTGGGCTGCTGATGGGGCGTGGTTCGGATTCCACGTTAAACTGTAGGTCTAAGGTGGAGTGAAAAGCTTGTCCTTCGTTAGAATGAACAATTCGGGCGGAAGCTAACCAAAGGTTATATATATATATATATACACACAGTATCTTACTTCAGTCGTACTTGATGTCTTTGAACGACGGTTCAGGGTAGGTCGACCCCTCTGCAGTATCCCGCCTCATTTACGGGATTTGATTGAGGCGAGAGTTGCTCTCCACTCTACTCCTGCCCTCATAGCCAGCTACGCACGATTGGTCAGGGACTTTGCGCAAGAACCTGTCCAGTTGGTTCTTAAAATTATTCAGGCTGGTGCGCTGGAGGTTCCTCAGTTCTTTTGGCAGCACATTGAAGAATTTGGGATCTCGCATTGTGAGGGTATTTTTCCATTTTCGTTTTCATGGTCCCCTGTCCCACTGCAGCTGGAACAGTGCAGAATCTGCCTCTTTTCTTAGTCTAGTATGTTTCTATTTCATTTTTCAAGTTTGGAACCCATCCCATCCCATTTCGTTTGCTCTATCTTAGAAGTAGAAGTCCTTCGCAGGGCCTATCAGAGGGGGGCTAGGAGGGCCATTTGGCCCGGGCCTCAAGCTTAAAGAGGGCCTCAAATTTAGAAACTTTCAGTTTTGAATATAATGGTTTGCAGTGAAAGTAATAATTGGGTTTAGCTGTGGGCCTCAAAAGCTGGAAGTGGCCCGGGTCTCTCTGGACCTCCGAGAGGGCCTGGTCCTTCGTATAACTTCTATTTTTGTAATGTCTAGTTTTCTGTATGGGCTTGTGAGTATTGAGTAATACTCAATTATCGGTAGGACTAATCTCTTCCATAATTTTAGCATGGTGTTTGCTTTTGCGCTGCGGAAGCTCTCCGGATAATTCCCATCATTTTTCTAGATGTTGTAATTTTAATTTTGGAGTGGACTCTGAATTCTGCATCCGATGACATTATTACTCCAAGACTCCTGACTCCTGACTCATGGGTTTGGTGTTATCCGTTTGGGTTGCAGTGTTTTGTACCCTTTATTCTGTAGCACCTCGTTGTTACCATACCTTATAAGCTGGAAATTTCCTTCGTTGAACTTCATATTGTCGTCTTCCGCCCATTTGAATTCATATACAGTGTGTCTGAAAAGTCTCTCCCAAATGAAAAATACATTTATTTATGGAATCATATCATAAACTTTGAAAATATTCCCCATTTACTTCAAATCACGTTAATGTAATCAATTAATTAATGTAACTCCTTTTGGATAAAGACTTTTAGGACGCACTGTATATAATACTCAAAACGCAACTTCCGGTCCTAATATCCGGAGATTAAAACTATAAATTTAGTTCAAAAGTGGAAGTAAGAATGATGTCGGCAAACCTTTAGTCGAAATAATTAAAAAAGGGCTTCTTTATAGAGTGTAATAAATGATGCTTAACACTCAGAATCGCGACTCTAATTTTTGATTGTCTGTTTCTTTTGAGAGTCTTTTAGTGGATCTTATATACTGTTTACAGCATCTATATACTGTGTGTATATATATATATATATGTGTGTGTGTGTGTGTGTGTGTGTGTGTGTGTGTGTGTGTGTGTGTGTTGTAACCAGTACTGAATATGATACCGTTAAGTACACTGTTTGTAAAAGATTTTAGTGACTATATGCTCTCTGTATAAACATCAACTGTATCTTATTTATATGAAAGATAGCATCAACACTGAAACATAAGAGACATATCATAAATACAAGACCTTCGTGTATCACGTGTACATAAATCTACGGCCAGAAAACTCTATATTCAATTTCAACAAAAATAAATTGTAGGATTTTACGCTACTGAAGCAAAGTACCGCGTTCAAAATTATGAGTTTTGTTAATATTGAACAAAATAAATGGTGTTACTTCAAAACAAATATTTAATTTACGTTAAAAAAATATAAGATTAGATTTATTTGGAATTGGAATTAATTAGAATTAATCCCGAGTAAATATAAGTTTGGACGCGTCTCTAAACCAAATTTATTTTTAAGTGACGTCATTTGTTTTGTTCAATTTTAAACAAAACCTAGACTCATAAGTTTGAACAAAACGCTTTGCTTTAATCTAATAATTACACAAAAATAATTTAATTTAAAGTTTTGTTTTTGCGCAAAAATCCATCATTCACCGACTACAAATACATATTATAATATGAACAGGGTGTCCATAAATTATTTTTTTAAAAATTCAATTGAAATTTAATTGATTTTGTAATTATAATTTATGGACACCCTGTAGTTTGAACTATCTATTATACAAACTGATCTATCTATCTATTAACAAATACTGTACATCGGGTTTCAACTAAACTTCTATAATTTCAGAACTTACGGTCTCATTATAATATTTGCAACTCTACATTCTGTTTCTTTTGAAAAGCTTATTTGAAATATTTTTTCGTATTGTAGCTTAAAGTTA
>JAJOZX010003564.1:0-2500 GCA_023014485.1 Bathynomus jamesi | reverse complement strand
GCTCCACCTTAGACCCACACATTAACGTCAAATCCGAACCACGACCCACCACGGGTGGTCAGAAGTCACAAAGTCCAAGCCCGGACTCGATCTCACTACCTCCCGATCAGCAGCCCAGCGTCCTAACCACTGTGCTGCCCAGGGCAACCATTCATCTACCAACCAATATTTTTTTTATCGCGTGGAAAGATGAACAACTGAGTTAGCCGCGCGCCGCCTGCTATCACGAGGAATCGAACTCAGAGACGATGGATTCGTAGTCAGTAATGCTAATCACTACACCACCGAGACATATACTGCGTATATATATATATATATATATATATATATATATATCAATCCAATCAATCTTCATTCTAGTTATTGCAGCACTTGTAATGTATAGCATTTTTAGCGCATGCGCAGTTTATTGTCCAAATTTTAGTTTCGAACATTTTCTTAATTATTATTTAGTAATTTCAGCTGTATTTCATTTGTATTCGAAATAGGAGGCAAATTTCAGTAAAAATTTGAAGATGTCAGTTTTGACTCGTAATGAAAATACGAGTTGAAGGTTTTTTTATTATTGAATTATTAATATTTTTCTTTTTTTTTAAACTGAAGTATTTCCGACAAAAATCGAGACATCATTTTAAAATTTAACTTTGTAAGAACACGTTTTTGATTAGATCTGCTCATTTTTTCATAATAGTTTTATTAATATTAATTAATTAATAATTGTTATTAAGAGGTTACCTTCAATGGAAAGGTAATTATTTAAAACAAATATGTTCCAGTTCGTGGGAAGGAACCTCTTTTGTCGGTAGTATAATAATAATAATAATAATAATAATAATAATATAATAATAATAATAATATATATCTAATATATATATATATATATATATAGGCATGAAGCTTGAGTGACGTGAATATACCATGGTGAAAACCCAATAAAATTCACAAATTTTCACTTGAGTAACAAATACCATTTATGATATAGTAAGCTATTATAAAATTGGCCACCTATAATATAGGACTTTATTATATAGGTCCTATAATCATAGGGAAAGCAGTTTTTCCCCAAAAAATAGAGGACATAACGCCGACAAAGAATTTTATTATGTAGTGGGGAACCTCCAATACTAATAATAAAATAAGATTATCATTAAAATTTTATAATTTAAGCGGATGGTACTTATATATATAGCTTTACATGAATACGTAAAGCTGCTACATATATATATATATATATATATATATATATATATATATATATATTATATATATATATATATATGTATATATATATATATATATTTTAATTTATTTAAACACACCACACACACACACATATATATATATAATATATAAGGTTTAAAAATTGTTTCCATTTCATTTTAGCTTTACAAACTTATTTTATTTTTTAGAAAACTTTATAAAAATTGACCTGAATTTCATAAATAAAATGTTTAAGTAGAAGAAATTAGAACAACAGTCAATATATATATATATATAATATATATATATATAAGCGGACGTAGTTTACGATGTTCTAAGTTCATTTGCATATTTTACCTATAAATATAAAGTATAATATATAAGAAGGTTATATCAGTACTTCAGTATTTTTAAAGTCACTATAATGCTAATTGCCTCATTTACATCGTAATAAATCCTTATTAGTATCTCCTGCCTATATGAGCATGTATGTAGAGTATATATATATATATATATATATAATATATATATATATATATATATATATATCATAAATATATATATTATATATATATTAGCGGTGGACCGGATATCCGCATCATTTTTAACATCCGCATCCTCACTTCTGACTGCGGATGTTACGCGGATATTACCTCTAATAAATTATGCAATTTACAATTAAATTATCTTATAAAGTAGCTTATAAGCCCAGTCACGTACATTTCATGTAAAGTATTAATTATTAATGAACAAACAAATATATAAACGTCAAAATCTAAATAGGTGGTAACGCAGAAAATTGAATGAAACTCGTTTCATTGAATTTTCTGTGGCTGAAACTCGAGAAAGTTATTATTTTTATCATAATGAAAATATTAATTTTCATTCTTATGCATTGCCTCACATAATAGTAATATCACGAAATTTGAAAAATTATGTCATATATTCATCATTCTATATTATATTGATAGATTAACTAAATATCCGCATCCGCATCCGCGGATATTGAAATTAAAGATCCGCATCCGCAGATGTTGAAAAACTGACATCCGGTCCACCACTAATATATATTATATATATATATAATATATATATATATATATATATATATATTAAAAGTCATACTTTAAATTTAAATTAAATCAAAACAGCTTTAAAAAACAATTAAATTTAAAAAAAATAATAAAGTAAAAAATTTAAATACCTGCAAAAAATCACAGTAACAAATTTAAAAAAAAAATTAAAATATATAAAAATTTTTGTCCAAAAAATAAAAATTAAAAAACTGAAAAGTTTTTAA
>JAJOZX010003563.1:372500-480778 GCA_023014485.1 Bathynomus jamesi | reverse complement strand
TTTATTAGTAGCAAAATCTTATACATCTTTGTTATTTTTTTGGGTCACTTAAATATTTGGAAGAGTCATCATCTGAACTTCTGACAAAACTTGAATGTATGAAATGAGTTTGACATTTTCAAAGCATCCCATGCTTAACATTTGTGATCTGAAGCAGCTCAGTGAAGAAAACCTGTTTGAAACTGAAATTAAAGATCTAAAAGCAACATACTTATATATAATATGTTCTGCAAGAAAAGTACAAAATCTGTTAGGTATGTTTAGTTTCAGCTATCTGACTTATGCTATAAATGGGGAGTTCCAGGACAAGTGACCCAGAGACAAACACCTACCGCAAAGGAATTAACTGAAATTTGGTACATATGGTAGTTTGGCCAGAGAGAAGGAAATTCCAAGTCTTAGGCCAGTCCATCCAATAGTTTTCGAGATACAGGTGAGGTCAAATTCAAGTCACCTCATGACCCTCCTTTTTTTAAGGTCAATATCTTGACTTTTTAGAATATTTCAGTCAACCTATATAATCTTTGAAATCAGGAGAGGCTGAGGATTCCAAACATGTTTCATTGTTGTAGGGTAATAAATAAAAATTGTCGCATGACCTTTATTTAAGGTCAAATTTTGACCTTAGTCTTGACCTTTAGTCTTTGACCTTTGACTTCACAAAATTTATTATAAAATTAAAGACAAATCATTTTTCTGCATAAAACAAAAAAATATTGGTATATAGAGCTCTTAAAGGTAGAAATTATGTAGAATTACCAAATATTTTTGAAAATTTCAACCTTTTTTTTTTTTTTTTGGCTACCATCCCTGCAGTTCTCTATTAATAAACCTGAGTAAAACAAAAACATGAATAATGATTTTTTTTTTTACTTACAGGCAAAATAGAATAGGTAGTATAAATTTGTAGAATAACAACAATTATCAAATATTAGAAGTGATAAATGCAGTAACATTTTAAGAAATTTAAACCATAGTAAATAAATCAAAATCTTACCAAGATCCCTTAAAGAAGCATAAAAAGAGAATATTTACAAGATTAAAATCTATGTCCTCATCATATTTAGAGAAAGTTCATGACTTTATTAAAGAAAAGAATTTTCGCAGTAATTGCATGAATTATTTATATATCAAGCAACTAGACTTGATTTTAAGTCTTCAGGCAGGGGAGACAAAAGGAACACAACTCAAGGGATCTTGAAAGAGGTATCATCAAGTCACTCTGAAGATAGCAATTTAAATGAATTTTCAATCGGTAATAATCACGAAACAGCAGCAGTTCATGTAAAAGACATTCTTCTTTGCTTGGAGAACCCTGCTAAAACAGTAAGATCCAACCTAGGTTTGTTGTTTGTGTTCTACTTTTTCTTTTTTGTTCATGCTTGTGTACATAAAAACAGAACTTAGATGTGGTTACAATTACTCATACACAGTTTTTAGGCTTATAATTGGTAATAATATATTCAAATTTCAGAAGGCTTAAGTGAAAGACAAGGGAATCAAAGGGTTCATCAAAACTTCAGAGAGTTATTACTGGTGTCAAAAGAAAGCTAGAAGCCATTTACCAAACTGATATAAAGGTAGATCCAGATACTAGTGCAGAAAAACAATTAAGGAAAAACTTCAAAGGTATGGTACCTACCTACGTATGTATCATATTGATATTTTTCTTTCAAATTATATTACCACACATTTAAATTTCCACTGATTCTTTCTACTTAGAATTTACCTTATGAAAACATTTAAGTATGCAGTGAATGTTTGGCCAATTTCATTTATGGTATAGTACTCCAGCAATTTATAGTGCACATTTCATTATTTACAGGTATGAACAGATGATGGGAGAATTAGTAACATCATATAAAGCATCAAGTTATTCTGAAAAGTTGCAAATTCTCTCATTATCCCCCTTCACAATTAAAGAGGCAAAAGAATTATTTGGAGACTTAAATAGAAGGATAAAGAAAAGCAGAGAATTGAAGAAACCATTTGGTATTCTCCCAAAAGTACCAAATATATGAGCAAAGGGAAAGTAATAACAGAAAAAGACAAGGAGAAAGTAAGAGTATTCTATGAATTAGATGAGGTAAGTAGGATATGCCTAGGTAAGAAGGATTGTATTAAAATTAGAGATGTAAATGGTGAAAAAATACAACAAAAAAGGCTTCCATTGGACTTCATTACATCAAGAAGGATTGGCCACTCCAACACTCATTGGAACCTGGAACAAAAAAATGTTTAGTATCCTCCACTTGTAGAATCAAGCAAGATTTTGTTACCACCCTTACACATCAAACTGGGCATCATGAAAAATTTTGTTAAGGCTATGGATAAAACGTGCAGTTTTTAAGTACCTCGGTGGTAAATTCCCAAAGCTCAGTGAAGCAAAAATCAAGGAGGTGTATTTGTTGGTCCGCAGATCTGCGAGCTTCTTAGAGATGAGGAGTTTGACCGTATCCTAGGTGGTGAGGAGAAGACAGCGTGGAATGCTTTCTAGTTAGTAGCAACAATTTTCTCAGAAATACCAAAGCTGACAATTACAAGGAGCTGGTTGAAAACCTGCTGTTGTCCTATCAAAAAATGGGCTGCAATATGTCTTTAAAGATACATTTCCTCCATTCACACCTGGAATTTTTTCCGGCCAATTGCGGAGCAGTCAGCAATGAACATGGTGAATGTTTCAACCAGGATATCTCAGCAATGGAGAAATGCTACCAGGGGAAATGGAGTCCATCATTGTTAGCAGACTACTGCTGGACAATAACAAGAAATGCTCTATAAGTTGAATACATGAGACAAGCAAAGAAGTGACGGGTTGAATCAATATAAGTGACTGCATTATACAGGTATGTTACTAATATATGGTATACATATATGCAAAATGTGTAACTTAAATTTTCTTGGAAACTGTAGCCAATCGACTGTTTTTATGCTCATATTCATTTTTAGCACCCCAAAATCCATAATAGGAAACACATTTTATCTCCGAAGCACAAACTTTTTCAAAATTTGTAGACCAGTATAATCATAACATGACTTTTATCAGGATTATATTTTATGTCATTATCCTTCCCATACCTTTCACACACCTTCAAAAGTGTGCTGAGCCCTTTTACAGATGGAGAAATAAGAACTAGATCATCTGCATACATCAGATGATTAACAATCATTGTACCAATATAGCAGCCTATTTTACAGGTGTTCAGAACAACAGAGATATTATCCATATAAACATTGAATAAGTAGGGGGATAGTATTCCTCCCTGCCTGACACCATTGGTCACAGAAAATGGCACTGAATTAACCCCACCCCATCTTACAATCATTGTCTGGTGATTATATGTACCAGAATATTAATACAGTCAACCCTCGTTATAACGGACTAATAGGGGGGAAAAGGTGTCCATTATAGCCGATTGTCCGATATAACCGACGGTACTGGTAACCTACGGTATACAATACGGTAATGGAGATACTATATACAGTACTGTGCACTGTCTGCTGAACACGATACATGATAAATGATACAGAAAATAATGAAATATAAAAAATATAAAAGTTAGCTTGTCCTTGACCTTACGAATGTCGGAAAGTTTGCTTTTTCACGCCATACTCCACGCACACCTTGGCCACCGAAGCACCCGCCTCTAACTTCTTGATTAATTCCAGCTTCTGGGTCACACACTTCTTCTTTTCCTGGTTAACGTCGCCAGTGGTGTGTCCGGTTTATCCGATATAACGGGGTCCGTTATAGCGAGGGTTGACTGTATACAGATCAAGTAACCAAGTACATTACGATTTACAAGTTTCATGAATAATTTGTCATGATTAACACAATCAAATTTAGAGGCATCCAGGAAACACAAAAATACATTAGCATCTAGAGTTTTGTATTTACTGACTGCATTCCCAGCATCCCAATTCACCAAGGCCCCTTGGGGGGTACCCTGTGTGAGAAGGTATTGAGCTGGTGATGTAGCAGTGTCTGGATTCAGAAGAAAGCTGAAAGGATCAAAAATCCTTGTCAATGACAACGTGAGGAAACACGTAAAATTCGTAAAGAAAAGCTCCTTAAACTCATAGAAGCGAGGAGACTCGGGAAAGTTGCCTACTTCCTTGGAGCAAAGTTAATTATTAAAGAGAGAGAGACTCCTCCAACGCAGAATACTTTGGTCAAAGGAGTTCACCTTGCTAGTGAAGAAGCATTCAAAGCTATGAGAACTACGAAAATGCCAGCCAACAGTCAGCACACAGGAGGCCTGCGAATAACTCCACATACAATCTTGACAGTCAACTTTCCCATTCTCGGCTCAACTGGGCAGTAACCCCTTATTCCTGTATTCTGTATTTAGTGAAATTGTTTGAGAACTACTGTACTGTTAAATGGCTTTCATCGATAAAGACTTTCATAGTATATGTGCCAATATTAATCATTTCAATTCATTACCAAAAAGTTCTGTATCCAGTTTAGAGAATCTAGAACAGGAATTTGGTGTAGACAATTGCATGGTCTCATCGATAGATGAGTTTAATGCCTTTGTATTACAAAAAAAATATTTATAAAAATCTTTCTCTGCTAAATCTAAACATTCAAAGCTTACCAAGGAACTATAACTACTTGTTGGTCCTTTTGAAAACTTCTATGGTCAAATTTAATGTTATAATTCTCACAGAAACCTGGTTAAATAGTAGTATTAAAAACCTATATAATTTAGATAATTATGTTGCTTATCATACTGTAAGAGATGGTCAGATTGGTGGCGCTATCTCTGTGTATGTGCATCAAACTTACGACTCTAACGAAGTATTTTCTCTATGCAATAATTGACAATGAAAACCTGATGGTGAATATAACAGACAAAAGTAATGTATATTCTGTCCATGCAATATACAGACCACCTAATACTAATATCAATAGCTTTTTAATTTACTTAGATAACATGTTATGCAACTTTCATAAATCAAATGCCATAGTTGCAGATGACTTCAACATCAATTTGCAATCTGAAGCAATCTCTCTCAAACTTTTAAACTTAAATTCTTTCTATCTTAGTCATTCTACTACCAAACCCACTCGAGTCTGCAGCTATGGCAATTGAATAACAGAATCTACGATTGATAATATATTTGTAAATAGCAATGCCCTCATAAATTCTGGAATTATAACCACAAACATCAGTGATCATTTTCCTACTTACGCTATATTCAATAACATTGTTCAGGTTGTGGACAAAACAACTATTGATTACAGAATATTCTCAGAGGTTAACAAAAGAAAATTTATTAGGGCTATAGAAAATACTCAACTTGACTGTGATGAACCTTTAAATGACCCAGATCATATGTTTCAGTTCTTCTATGACACTTCATTCCATATTTTTAATATTTGCTTTCCTTTAAGGAAAAAAACTGTTTTGCCCAAAAGTGTCGCAAATCCATGGATAACTCGAAGAATTATCACTTCAATGAAGAAGAGAGAGAAATTATTCAAATTGCAATCACAGAGCAAAATTCCTAAAATACAATATACTCAATACAGAAACAAATTAACTAAAATAATCAAAATTGCAAAATATAACTACGGTATTATAACAATCAATTTTCCAAACATAAAGGAGACATGAAAAACACTTGGACAACCATAAACAATCTTCTCAGAAAACAAATTAAGAAAAATTCAATAGAGAAATTAAATGTTGATAATAAAGAAATTACTGATGATACTGCTATTGCAGACTCTTTAAATGCATATTTTACTTCAATAGCAGATAAGCTTCGCTCACAATTAATAAATAATGATTACTCACCTCTAAATATATGCCACCCAGCCCACTAAATAATTTTCTTGTTCCTGCTACCTCTACTGAGGTCCAGAATATTATTGGTAAATTAAAAAATACAAAAAATAATTCATAACATTCGTGTACCTATATTGAAACTTGTTAAAGATATCTGTAACTTTGGCTAAGATTATCAATCAAGTATTTCCAAAGGATATTCCCATCAATGCTAAAAAACTGGTTGTAAACACCCCTTTTTAAAGAGGGTGATCCTACACGAGCACAAATTATAGGCCAGTGTGTTTATTATCTGTGTTCAGCAAAGTTTTTGAAAAAATTGTAAAAAGTAGAATGCAGCGATATTTAGAATTCTACAATTTATTATCTCCAAATCAATATGGCTTCCATAATAATAAAACAATGGAAATGGCTATTTTAAATCTTATGGAATATGTAAATATAGCTAAGGAGAACAAAGACATAATGATATCAATATTTATGGATTTGAGTAAGGCATTTGATGTAATAGACCATAATATTCTACTTAATAATATATTGTTACAGCTTTAGAGGAGCAATCAGTGATTGGTTTAATTTAAAGTTATTATCCAATAGATATCATTTTGTATCAGTAAATAAGGTTTGCTCAACTAAAGCGCTTGTCAAACATGGTGTGCCACAGGGCTCAGTTCTGGGTCCACTGTTATTTTTATTATATATAAATGACCTTCCACGTTCATCTGATATACTGAACTTCATAATGTTTGCAGATGATACAACTCTCTCTTTTTCTTGCAAAGATGTTAATACAGCTAAGAATATATTTCATTCAGAATTCATCAGTGTAATGAAATGGTTGCCCACCAATAAACCAGCAAAACAAATTTCATGATTTTTACTAATAAGAGAAATGTATATCTTGATGGACTTAATGTTAATGAAATCACCATAAAGGTGTGTATTGTAACAAAATTTCTTGGTGTAATGCTAGATAAGAATTTGCAATGGAGTGATCATGTAAATTATATCGTGAAAAAGATTTCAAGGAGCATTGCTATAATGTTTAAACTTAGAAATGTAGTCCCTAAACAAGTTTTATTCACTCTTTATCATACTCTTGTTCTTCCTTATATAACATATATACTGCACCCTTGTTTGGGGAAACTCCACTAACAACTCATTAAATGGTATCTTTGTCATCCAAAAATTAGCAATAAGGTTATTATCAGATGCTGATTTCCTTGATCACTCTAGTGCATTATTTAAAGAGCTAAACCTACTGAAGCTCAACAATATAACCAAACTGGCACATTTTATTTTTATTTACAAGTGTAAGAACAAAATCATTAATTTGCAATGGGTAAATAGATATTTTGTAACTCATCAAGAAATCCACTTGTATCAAACCAGAAATAGATCAAAGCTTGTTATACCTCAATTTAGATTGTCTTCATCTCAAAAACTACCCATTTTCATTGGATTGAAACTATGGAATGACTTGCATGCCGATATAAAATATATTGTGAGTGTAAATTTGTTTAAAATCAAGTTGAGATCCTGATTAATAATGGCATACTAACAAAAATCTAGGATTAATGTCCACTAATATTGTTTAATATTGTCTAATATTGTAATACATGTTTCAACTATTAATAATACTTATTTACTTAGTTATTTATTTTTTATTATTAATTAATAACAACTAGCTGCTTATTTTTAATAAGAGTCAAGTAAAGCCTAAAGCTTAAGGGCCAAATTAAATAAAATAAATAGTCAAGCTTCAAAATTATTCATGTCATTGTAAATTGAAAAAATGTATTTATTTTATTATTATTAATAAAGGTTATTCTATTCTATAACTGTTGAATTCAAATTTCAGCACCAGATGTTTAATAACATAATACAGTAAAATGTTTTCTCACTGAAACATATTATTATCTACCTTCAATTTCGTCATTTCATATTTCGTGTTATTCCAGAATGAATTAACAATGAATTTTGAGGTATTCCTGTAATTTCAAAAGTAAATATCTTGATAAATAGGAATTTCTGCCAAAATTAGTATCGTATAGAATAAAGTATTCTTATTTTTTTTCACTCTATCTCGCTGTGTAAATATCAAGTTTGGTAGATGTGTTCTACCAAATCTTAACCCAAAATTATTTTTAAAAAATTAACAAGTTTAACATTTATTAAATGTGTGTTAAATTTGTTAAGATATGATATTTTCATTAAAACTAACGAAAATATCACGACAACCTAACCAATCATCAAGGGTGTACAGTAGGGTGGCCCACTTTTCAATTTTTTTTAAAAGTATAGGTGATCGTGGTTTTTCCCATTATTTGGCACTATACTAACACATTGGTACCATTTTTACAAAAATTGATCAATATTTAGGGGTCTCACATCGACCTTGAAATTACTAGTTTTTTTTTTTAAATGCGTACTTTTAACTTTTTACTGAATCAAGATAAATCATTAAGTAGGGATGTTTTCTGAATCCTCTTAATGAGAGAAGTCGTTTGGTGTGCCTGCCAATGTCATACGACTAACGGTTTAAAGGTTGTGCCTGTATACAGGTAATACCAATGTGCTAGTATAGTGCCAAATAATGGGAAAAACCACGATCACCTATACCTTTCAAAAAAATGAGTCACCATACCCAGGCGGAATGTATAATGTATATAGGTAATTAGAAAATGCACTATGCCTGTGCCAGGTACCTAACCCATTTCTTTTTTTGCAGATCATAACATTTTGAAATTCTGTCTGAGTTCCTCATCCTTTGTCATGGACAAATCGATGGCAACCATAACTGGAAGAACTCTTGAAGCTACAAATAGAGAGTCATCAAAAGGAAAGGCGAAAATAACATCGCTACCTTCTCTAAGATCGGCCTCAGAAATTTTTTTAGTTGGCCAACCATCATCCTCCATCAGTGGTAGCAAATTGCCAACAACACAGCAGGTTTTGCAATACTTCTTCAGTGTTATCCAGTACACTGCTAACAGGAAAGACGCATTCAAAGAAACTGTAAACAACATCTTAAAGTTTTGGAACATGGCCCGCATTAAAACATTCACAAAGCTCAACTGCGAATGGAAGCTAGAGGCATTGTGGAAAGAGTGGCACTTACTCCAAAAGAGCAGAAAATGAGAAACTGACGCCGGAGGAAAATGGCAGAAGTTTTCGGACAGTGTGGACAAGCTGTGGGATATCGGAGCATCTGACACTGTCGAAGATATAAAGAAGAATCGACTGCTGTTCAACAAGGACAAGAAAGAAGACATTGACTTCTACCTCGATCAACGTGGTCCTCGGGTGGCAACGATGAGTGGGAATGATAAAGTTTTCGCTGTAAAAAGAAAGCTACAGGAAGGAAGAAAACGTCCTCACCAGGAGCCGCAAACCTCAAAGTGTACATACGAAACCAGAGATGAGGCCATGGAGAATGATGATACTGGCATGTCAGGAGAGTCGGAGACAGAACTAGCGTTCCCCCTGCCGAAAGAGCCAAGTGTGTCTGTCAATCTTCCTCGCCACATCCTTAATGCACCTGCTGTCATAGAAGTGGCTGATCATTTCCGCATGTCCAATAATCATCTTCGCTCTATGCAGCAACAAGGTGGATGGCACTGTGAAGCAACAGATGGCAGAGAAGCTGTCCCACCTCCCTGTACCCAAAGACTTCACATACGAGAACGTCTCAGTCGACGAGATGACGCTACTCCCCGACCTGATCGACGAGTCCTCCTGGTTCTTATTTGCAGGTCTGAAGATGTATGGGTCTTTGTGGCTCACCCTGCCAACTGATAAGTGGGACGAAAATGAGGACTTTTGTCGTCTGAAGGATGTGATCTCTAATCTCCAGGTCACCAATGACATCGCTGAAAGAGGAGTCCAACTGATACAAGACTATGCGAACACGGTCACAAAGGACGAGGCACAGCTGCAGGATCTAAGTGGTGGAAAAGAACCGGAAAGAGCTCAGCGACTTCAAGAAGTCATCACTCGCCACAATGACACAGCACAGAGGGACAACGTTGCAGCCAGTGACGTGTGATAGTGGTCAATACAATGCAAAAGTGATTGTTTAAGTTATTGTTTCTTTCTTCCTTATTTGTCTACTATTTGCTGATTTTTTTGAAAAGTATAGGTGATTGTGGTTTTTCCCATTATTTGGCACTATACTAGCACATTGGTATTACCTGTATACAGGCACAACTTTTAAACCGTTAGTCGTATGACATTGAAAGGCACACCAAACGACTTCTCTCATCAAGAGGATTCAGAAAACATCCCTACTTAATGATTTATCTTGATTCAGTAAAAAGTTAAAAAGTACGCATTTTTAAAAAAAACTCGTAATTTCATGGTCGATGCGAGACCCCTAAATATTGATCAATTTTTGTAAAAATGGTACCAATGTGCTAGTATAGTGCCAAATAATGGGAAAAACTACGATAACCTATACTTTTAAAAAAAATTGAAAAGTGGGCCACCCTAGTGTACAGTTGACCTAACCCAGCATTCAATAATTCATTTGCACAAGTATGTTTTATTCAGATTTGAATAAAACATGGTTATTATTGAATGTTTCACCAACAGTTTCATAACTTTGTTTCAGCTCATTTGCACAAGTTATGAAAGTCATATTTGAACAGGACAAACCAAAATACATCAGAAAAATGGATTTTGAATATTAATTTCAGTGTTGGTGAAACATTCAATAATTACGCCCTCCCCACTCAGTTAGCACATACAATTGGAGAACACATGGGTTAAGGTTAGGTTAGGTTAGGTTGGCAATTGAAGAACACACAGGTTAAGGTTAGGTTAGGTTATATATATATTAGGGTGTCTCTTATTTTCGAAGTGTTGATTTGTTTAGGTTGCGCCCCCTCAACCAGTTCCATTGGTTGAAAAAACATCACATATAAAATTTGTTTTGGAGTGAACAATTTTTAGAGGTCGCCCCCGCTTATTAAAGTTCATAAAATATAGCTATTATTTATGCAATTAATATTTGAAATTACTAGCAGTTGTCAAGTATACTAAACATATGTTTTTAATAAATTAATCATCATATTTATGATGAATTCAATTAAATGAATATATTAGAGATAATTGTCAAGTTTGTCAGGACCTGGTATTGAACAGCTGCTTGGTGTCCCCAAAATCCCAAACTCAGCTGGAGAAGCACAAGCTGAAGCCGTCTTTAACTGCCTGAATGAATGGGGAATTACAGAGAGAGTAAAAGCAATTTGTTTCGATACAACAGCTTCAAACACGGGTCAATATAGTGGAGCCTGTGCTCTCATCGAAGCAAAATTGGGACATGATGTTTTATACTTGCCTTGTAGACACCATGTTTTAGATTTATTGTTGGGAGCTGCATTTGAAGCAACATTGGGATCTACATCAACTGGTCCAGAGATATTGATCTTTAAGCGTTTTCGTGACAATTGGACTTCTGTTGATCAAAGCCAGTTCCAAAAGGTGAGACAGACACGATTACTAAAGAAGCAATTATCCAGTCTAAAACTGAACTAATTCAGTTTGCTAGATCCCAGGCACCTATGCTACGGGATGACTATCAAGAACTTTTGGATCTGTCCATCATCTTTCTTGGAGGTGTCCCCAATAAAGGCATCAAGTTTCGTGCACCAGGTGCCATGCATCGAGCTCGCTGGATGTCCAAAGCGCTCTATTCTATCAAGATGTGGCTTTTTCGAAACCAGTTCAAGATGACTAAGACTGAAGAACGAGGAATTCAAGATCTTTCCCTTTTTTCTGTTCTCATCTATATGAAGGCTTGGACAACATCCTCACTCCCTATTGAAACCCCATTTAATGACTGGCTCCTTATGAGGTCATTGATTAATTATCCTAACAAAAAGATTTCTGATGCAACTAAAAAAAAGCTCTCTAACCACTTATGGTACCTGTCTGAAGAAGCAGTGGTCTAGTTTTCTTTGATGAGCGAATTACTACAGATGTAGAAACGCATGGTAAGGCATTAGAAGATGAGTCCACTGATAGACCCCCAAGCTCTCGGATTCCTGAATCGACCACCTTCTGCTCTGGGAAGGACTACACAACTTGTTACAAGAAATACTAGAGAATTCTTTACTAAGCTGAATTTGCCAGAAGGATTTCTGAACAAGGCACCCAGCACTTGGACATCCAACTGTGAATATTTAAGGGCCAGAGCTATTGTTGCAGCTCTATCTGTTGTAAATGACCGGGCAGAACGTGCAGTAGCTTTAGTTCAAGAGCTGAATAAGAATTGACAGTGGGGGAAGAGCAGCTCCAGTTCCTGCTCCAAATTGTTGCAAAACACACGCCAGAGTCACCCAGTTCCATCAAAAACTGTTCTTCTCAAAAAATAACCATCAATGAGGTCGCACCTTAAAATACCATATTGTATAATCATTGTATATTAAATAAATGTTGTATAAGGAAATAATGCTAATTAAAGTAATTAAAGTATGTAAATAGCACTGGCATTTTGAATTTATCTCTATATAATAAACTAATGGTTTTTTTTTGCAGCAATGCTTCATTGCTGATTGTATATAAAAAAAGAGCCAGGAAGGATTTTGGATAGGAGAAAAAGGATTGGGATAAAGAAGGATTGAGGACCAAAGGATGGATTATAACAACATCAAGGATAGGTTAGAAAAGGATCAATGATAAATAAGAAGCCTATACTTATAAAAACGAATCAAACTAAAAAAAGAAGGAAGGAATTATGTGTATAATGAGCATAATCATAAGTATGTCAGGAGCTATTATACCATGGTCACCATTTTTATTAGCCGGGGGCGACCCCTAAATATGAGCCAATTTGTGTCAAACTTTCAAGTTTTAGTTTTTATGCTAAATGGAACTATTTTAGGGCGCAGATAAAATAATTCAACATTTCAAATTTTGACTACCTAATAAGAGACACCCTAATATATATATATATATATATTAGTGGTGGGCCGGATATCCGCATCTGCATCATTTTTAACATCCGCATCCGCACTTCTGACTGCGGATGTTATGCGGATATTACCTCTAATAAATTACTGTATGCAATTTACAATTAAATTAGCTTATAAGGCCCAGTCATGCACATTTGAGGGGTCGCCCGTCTTAAGGTACCTAAGCACCACCACAGGCAAAAACGTGTTTTTGATGGATATCACTATTTTCACCCTTCCTCTATCACGTGGTCTGGGTTATAATGACCTTACAACACTAGAAGTATGGTTGAAAACCTTATGAAGCGAACTACATTTTTCACCTCTATCACCAGCCAAAATATGAAAATAAAAACCCACTCTAATAGACAGTTTATTTCCATAACAGTTTCGACGCCCACTGGCATCCTCCTCGGTGGATACAGAAAACACTCATATTTCTGTATCCACCCGAGGAGGATGCCAGTGGGCGTCGAAACTGTTGTGGAAATAAACTCTGTCTATTAGAGCGGGTTTTTATTTTCATATTTTGACCTTCACGTAGAAAAAGGTGAAGTTTTTCACATTCACCAGCCAAAAGTTTACCCAAAGTTCGGCATAATAAGAAAATCATAAAGTTAAAAAAATATATATAAAATATGAAAATCTATTCCAAAAACTCAACATCTTTTTTAGCATACTTAGAACTCTAATTTAGCCAAAAATGAATGTTCTAGCTCAATTAATACCTAACAGAGATACTATTGCCAGAATATTGCTGAACTTTGGAGGCAATTTCTGGTGAATTTTAATTTTGCCACTTAGGTACCTTAAGATGCGGGAGCCCTCATTTCATGTAAAGTATTAATTATCACAGGCCTGCGATGGAAAAACTTTTTTCATAATTTTAGCTGTTTACAATGTATTTTTGTGTGCTGAATTCGAAAAACACAATAAAAATGTCATACGACACAAAGTTATTTCACAAATTTTCACAAATTTTTTTTGTGAAGCGACTTCGAGAAAATGCCAGATTTCCAGAAATTACTAGAAACTTCTAAGAGACTAGAAATACTGGGTTGCCAAGCTGTATGAGTCAGTTGTTACTCAGATTTCATGACGTGCGCACAATGATTCATCCGAAGCAAATTTTTTCAGTGATTTTGAGTTGTTTTTTGTGTTTTATATCAGCGAACTAGCGTGTTTTGATAGTGTTAAGAAAGCCTTATTTAGCCTTTATTAAATTAAATTCAAGACTCTTATTGTGTTCTGGGTACTGTAGTAAGTTGTGAATCATGGCTAGCCGTGGATGTGTCAACAGTCCCGACAGCTTCTGCTACATATGGGGAATTTGTGATCAAGAAACATCAAAGAAACGTAACATTTTATTAGGCAAGTGTACCATGCCTACTTTGGAATGAAACTAGGAGACCAAGGCAAACCATGGGCACCACACAAAGTTTGTTTTATTTGCGTAGAGGATCTAAGGAAATGGTGTAAAGGCAAAAAGAAAGCATTCAGATTTGGTGTGCCAATGGTATGGAGGGAGCCAAAAAATCACTGTGATGACTGCTATTTTTGCTCTTGTGATGTTAAAGGCTATAACTCAAAAAATAAGAAAGCCATATTCTATCCAAATCTTCCATCAGCTTTTCAACCTGTTCCTCATGGGCCAGAAGTTCCAGTTCCGCTTCCACCAGAAACATTGGAAGATTTGCCTAGTAATTCTGGTTCAGATACTGATCATGAAGAATTTCAGTATGATATAGGAAGTCAAGACCCCCAGTTGTTCACTCAATCTGAACTAAATGATTTAGTGAGAGATTTGGGATTATCCAAGGAATCTGCTGAACTCCTAGGCTCCAGATTAAAAGAAAGAAATTTATTATCAGCTGGAACATCGATATATTTGTATAGAAGAAGAGAAAAGGAGTTTATTCACTACTTTTCACATGAGGGCAATTTAGTTTACTGTAGTGATACTGATGGTTTGGTACAGGCATTTGGCATTGAGTACAAAGCGGATGAATGGAGACTTTTCATCGACTCTTCTAAAAGAAGTCTAAAAGCTGTTCTTGTGCACAATGGGAACAAGTATGCCTCTGTACCTGTTGGTCACTCGGTATATCTCCAAGAAAGTTATGAGAATTTGGAATTGGTTCTTACAAAGATAAAATATTATGATCATCACTGGATGATTTGTGGAGACCTTAAGGTATTGTGCATGCTTCTGGGGCAGCAGGGAGGATATACTAAGTTCCCATGTTTCCTTTGTGAATGGGATAGCAGAGCAGAGTCAACACTGGGAGCAAAACCACTGGCCACAAAGAAGATCTCTAGAACCTGGAAGCAAGAATATTTTGCGTAAAAATCTTGTTGACCCAAAGAAAGTACTTCTACCACCTCTTCATATAAAACTAGGCCTTATGAAACAGTTTGTTAAGGCATTAGAAAAAGTGGAGAATGCTTTAAGTACCTCTGCAAGAAGTTCCCTAACCTATCAGAAGCAAAATTAAGAGAAGGTATTTTTGTAGGCCCAGACATTAGAAGACTGCTGTCAGATGAAAACTTCTTGTCTACGATGACTGAAGTAGAAAAAGAGGCTTGGAATTCCTTCAAAAGTGTGGTTACTAAGTTCCTTGGGAATAATAAGGACCCTGAATATGCACTCATTGTTGAAAACATGCTGGAGAAATTCAAAGCTTTGGGATGCTCAATGAGTATCAAAATTCATTTCTTGAATGCACACTTGGACTTTTTCCCAGAAAATCTAGGTGCAGTAAGTGAGGAACAGGGAGAACGTTTCCATCAAGACATTAAGGAGATGGAAAAGAGATACCAAGGCTGGTGGAACGTTAATATGATGGAGGAATATTGCTGGATGCTGCATCGTGAAAATCCGGAAGCAGCGCACAAGGAAATGCAACAGGCGCAGCTTCACTGGCAAAAGAAAATGGGACTACTAAGCCATTCCACTAAGTAAAGATGTACCGTAAGTATCCAAGTTTTATAGTTTTTTAAAATAAATATATTCAGAAATGGTCAGGAAATAGGTTTCATGTGGTAATTCTTCACTACTTACTTTATTCAGTAACATATTACAACATAAAAACGTCATAGCAAATTGTGAAAAAACTATACGTGATGGAGCAAATCTGAGGCCATTTTTGGATTTAGCACCCCAAATTCCTATAAAACCAACATACAATTTCAAAAAAGTTTTTAGGACCCTCAATTTTGCAGGCCTGTGTTATTAATGAACAAACAAATATATAAACCTCAAAATATAAATACCTGGTAACACAGAAAATTTAATGAAACTTGTTTCAGTGAATTTTCTGTGGCTGAAACTCTTGAGAAAGTTATTATTTTTATCATTTTGAAAACATTAATATTAATTTTAATTCTTATGCATTGCCTGCCATAATAGCAATATCACGAAATTTGAAAAATTATGTCATATATTCATAATTCTATATTATATTGATAGATTAACTAAATATCCGCATCTGCATCCGCAGATATTGAAATTAAAGATCCGCAGATATTGAAATTAAAGATCCGCATCTGCATATATTGAAAAACTGACATCCAGTCCACCACTAATATATATATACGTGTGTGTATATATATATATATATATTTTTTTTTTTTTTTTTTTTTTTTTTTTAGGAAGAACCGATTCGCCTCTATTTAAAGGGCATATCTCAGCAGAAAAAACAAAGAAAAAGTGAGAGGAAAGACAGAGGAAAAAGAAAGGGTGGAGGGGACAGTCGAAGTGGAAAAAGACCAAGGATGACAAGGACTGCAGGGTCGAGCCCCATCATCCTTGGGTGCTAGGGTATATATATATATATATATATATATATATATCCCCGCAAGGGGGTTCTAAGCTCATGCTCTTGAGTGCTCTTTGTGCTCGTTTGTACGTGCTTGTTCCTGGAGGTTTCACGTGCGCCCTCCCGGCCCTAGCACCCAAGGATGATGGGGCTCGACCCTGCAGTCCTTGGTCTTTTTCCACTTCGACTGTCCCCTCCACCCTTTCTTTTTCCTCTGTTTTTCCTCTCACTTTTTCTTTGTTTTTCCGCCAAGATATGCCCTTTTAAATAGAGGCGAATCGGTTCTTCCCGAACTTAAAAAAAAAAATATATATATATAAAATTTGTGCAAGATATGAAGGTCATATTTTAACAGAACACACCAAAATACCTTAGAAAAATGTATTTTGGATATTAATTTCAGTGTTGGTGAAACATTCAATAATTACCTAAAACACACCAAAATACACCAGAAAAACCTATTCTCATATCAAAATTGATCCACAGGGGTAAAATGAATAATTACCATTATACAATTTTAATTGATTTTAATCAATCCAAAAATTGCTTATAGCTCTGTTAATATCAATTTGCAAGGAAACTGCAATAGAGTAAAGTGTTCTTATTTTTTTTTTGCTCAATCTCCCTGTATAAAAATCAATAGAGAGTTCTGGGCAATATCCTATTTTGGCATCCCAAATTATTTAACAATTACAAAACAAACAAATAGCATCCCAAATACAAGCAATTGGCAAATGTAGATATTTAGTCATGGTGGACATCAGAATAATGTACACTTTTTTCTTTTCTTTTATTATTCCAATGTCCTCCACTGAAGGCCCAGTTAGGTCAACTGTATGCTCTTGACAATTGATTAGGTTAAGTTGTGTTATTTTCATTAGTTTTAACAAAAATAACACAACCTAACCTAACCAATTGTCAAGGGCATAAAGTTGACCTAACCAGGCCTTCAATGGTGGACATCGGAATAACATGACCTAACCAGGCCTTCAATGGTGGACATCGGAAAACATGACCTAACCAGGCCTTCAATGGTGGACATCGGAATAACATTGAAGGCCCAGTTAGGTCTCATTTTATTCATTTTAGCACATCTTGCTAATGAATTGAAAAAATGCTTTTCTTATGTAATTTGATGCATACTGTTTGAAAATGACCTTCATTTCCTTGGGAAATATGTAATTTTTCCAGAAATGACCTATATTGTATGCGGATATAATTCCACTATGTATCAGAGAAAATGGTGGATGCGTTCATTTTTGTCATAAAATCGGTTAAATAGGTATCTCGCAAAATATTGGGGGTAATGTTCTTTCTTATTCCTTGACCTCAGCACCCAAGTGAATGCCAGGTTAGGTCAATTGAATGCCCAGTTGGGTCAGCTGTAAATCCTTGATGATTGGTTAGGTTAAGCCATGATATTTTTGTTAGTTTTAACAAAAATATCACAACTTAACCTAACCAATCATTAAGGGTGTACAGTTGACCTAACCAGGTATTCAATTAACCTGAGTTATTTAATTAGGTTTTGTTAGGTTAGGTCATTTCTAAAAAAAATGGCACATTTCCCAAGGAAATGAAGGTCATTTTCAAACAGTATGTATCAAATTACATAAGAAAAACATGTTTTTAATTTATTAGCGAGATGCGTGTTAAAACAAATAATTACTGAAAATGTTTTTTAAAAATTTTCAAAAATGGTGCGCATTATTCCAATGTCTGCCTTGAAAACCTCTATATTGAAAATTTCATAAAAATCTGACCATAAATAAGAAATTATACAAGGGGGTGCTTTTGCTTTGTGTGCCAAGTTGTAATCTTTCACCTAACTGCAAGGAGCAGCCATAAGACGTACGCCCCTCTAGATGAACTTCTAACTGATACTTGCTAAGATTTGATTGATTGAAGTTTTATATGGAGGAGCTCAGCCAGTAAGGCTATTTACATCCTCCAAGACTAAAACACCAAGTTCCACAAGAGAACTTCCGCTGTTCCTACGACCTACATCAAGTGCTGGGTCTATTATTATTGGGATATGAGAGAGAGAGAGAAAGCACACCATTACCCTCTTCAGTTCTGGGGCCAATTCCAGAACACTCAGAAAGGGATGAACATGAGGCCTGTTAGTTCTACTAAATATGAACTGAAAAATGGAACCAAGTACTAAGTCAACAGTAACAGCCAAATGGAGTAACTAAGAGGTAACTGATTAATACACCTGTGGGAATGGAAGTCAGTATACAATGCAAGATTTAAAACTCTTTCAACCACCCAGATGCCACTACAAACTTGAATACTTGGTCCATAGTGAAGTTTATCAATGGGGGAGAAAAGCTACCCCCACCTAAAAGGACAGATAAAGTAAAATCCCTGACACAATATTGCAAAAGAGAGGATCTTAATTTTTTCCTTTGCTTAGCACAACATGGACAAAAACGAAAGAAATGGGACAGTGTCTCTGGTGAATTACAACTAACACATAATGGGGAGAAGGCAAGTCTAATCTGGTGTAAGTAGGCCTGAAGGCCTACATGGCCAGAATGAAATTAAATATTATAGAAGTTTTATAGTGGGAAGATAGTACAGGCCAATTTCTTGTGCCCCAAGAAGGCTTAAACATTCCATAAAGAGATGAGTGCCAGAATCTCTCCCATTGGGTTTTGTAATCATTTTGCACTGCCACTTTAGCTACTGCAAAACCCTCACCTGGGTGGAAATATAATGAAGTTATAGCAGGGAGGGAATGAGCAGCCCTGGCCAGTGTATCAACCATCTCTTTACCTTCAATTCTGACATGGCTCAGAACCCACTGGAAGGAAACCAGAATTCCTGAAGCAGAGAGGGTCTTCAGTAAAGAATGGATAGTAGTAGTTAGGGCCAGATATATAGTGAGTGTGGGTGAGTTGATCAGGTGAAGAGGAGTCTGGGAGTCTGTAATTATTAGGACATTACAAGCATTACTTCTGGATACCAAAAAACATAATACCTGTTGGATGGCAAATAACTCTGCTGTCTATATCCTATGATTGGGGGATAGTTTCCAGGAAAAATGCCTTTTATGATTTGAATCAAAAACAGCTGATGAACAAGATGGCCCAGGCACATCTATCTTAGATCCATCAGTATAAATATACAAGTAATCTGGATACTTCTCTTCCAAGTATGCTGTGAAACACTGCACAATCACTTCTTTGGGGACAGGTGGTTCATATAAAAATGGGAGACAGACAGGTTGGTACCAGATTCGATCTCCAAGGTGGGAAAGAAGGGAACACTGGCACTGTAAAAAATTTAAATTGTAATTGATACTTATTAAGAAGTCCAGTAGCTCTAAAGAAGAAAGGTGGCTTATTTGCCATAGTACAGTCCACTGCAAGGATCAAGGGATAATCCACCTCAAACGACTGACATAAAGGGTGATAAAGGGTGGGAAAAGGGGGAAGCCAGAATATTAAAGTACCGTACTTCCTCAGTGTAGAGAGATCTCTATCATACTGAAGGGCATGGAGACCAGTCTCACCCTGTAGGGCAATAATAGGAGTTGATGGGCAAGCACCCAAAATAAGGCACATGCCAGAATTATGCAATGTTTCCAGTTTCTTCTTCAAGGTGAAAGAGGCTGAATCATAAACAACATCAGCATACTTTATTTTTCCTAAGATAAATGATCAGTAAAAAGTGAGAAGTGTGGATCAATCTGCACCCCATCTACGAGAGGCAACAGATTTTAACGAGTTTAGACATTTTGTGCAAGATGTTACCAGGTAGTTAATATGACAAGACCAAGTCAGTCTGGGGCTGTCAAGGACCACTCCAGGATGTAACCATAGCTACTGGGGTGTTACTAATTTGGATAATGGGATTCACTGGAACCTTTTGATGTGTAAAGAACATAATTTTAGATTTTTCTCGATTCAGGGAAAGACCCCAGGTTCTGCAACAAGATGAAAACTTATCAGTTGCTTTTTGCAACATCTGTTGGGCTTCTAAAGGAGTGTCAGCTGCCACATAGAAAGCTGTATCATCAGCAAACTCTGATGATTGAACTGGATCAATACTTGGCATATCGGAGAGATATGCAGAACCCTTGGGTACACCCTTTTAAAAGGGAAAAGGTGTTGAATAGACATTAATTAGTACCTGAAAAGTGAAATTGTCCAACCATCTTAGTAATCTACTATGAATCCCCAAACTGCCTAACTTATAAAGTAGACCAGTATGGGAGATGGAATCAAAAGCTCAACTGAGGTCAAAAAATATAAGAACAACATATTTTTTCCATCAGAGAACTTGGCATATGAAAGTTTCCAACCTCAGAAGTTCATCCACTCTGCTTCTCTTCTTACAGAAACCACACTGCAAATCTCGAAAAATGTGACATGTTTCAAAAATCCATAGCAACCGCTGATAGACCATCCTCTCTAGTACTTTACCCAAGCAGGATAATAAGCACATGGGACAATATGAAGATGGACTAGAAAGGTTTTTCTGTGGTTTGAGGATAGGAATCATTATTGCCTGTTTCCATGATGAAGGAAAGACTCCTGTGCTTAGGCTATCATTGGATGCTGATAATAGAAATGGCAAGTACTCCAATGGAAGATGACTAAGAAAATATTTATATATATTATCCAGTCCTATTGCTCCACCTCTAGCATGTTCACATTGCCTTAAGGAGAATTGTAATTCCTGCAAAAATCCTCATCTTCAATAACTGCTACAGTCCCAAAAAATGAATGGAAGAAGGTCCCCAAAACTTCAGCTTTGTCACATACATCACTTAGTATGGAACCATTTATAACGATAGGGTAAGTGAAGTGTGAATCTGTACCCTTAATGATTTTCCTAATTTGAGTCCAAACCTCAGTGGAAGGTGTAGTGAAACTGAGGTTTGAACAAAACTGACTCCATGAAATTCTCTTTGCCTGATGAATAGTATGATGAGCTATAGCAGTTGCCTTATTTAGGAGGATCTTATTATACAGGTTGTCCCATAAGTCTGGCATCATAGGAAAAATAATAAAAAAAGGCAAACAAAAGCTTTTATTTACAGAACATGCTCAATATGTCCACCATTGTTTTATTGTTCCATAGCCCATTCACAAAATTCCATCCATTGGTCGGGATCATCGCTTAATTTCTGTAGGATCTGAAGTTTATGTGGATGCTATTTGTGAGCCTGAAGAATGCGATGGATGCTACTTTTCGACACTCCTGTCTCTGCGGACAATCACTGAAGAGACTTATTGGGACTTCTGTTAAAATGAGCCAGGATAGCAGTTGCTGTATCATCGTCAGTGGACCTCCATGACGGTCCATTGCATGGTTTATCTTCTATGGATCCTGTTTCCTTAAACTTTGCAACAAGTCTGCTAACACAACTCTGTGTTATTGGCTCACAGTCTGGATGCAGTCTGTTAAATTCAGCAGCGGCCTCTCTTTGACTCCAATTTCCTATGAGTAGAATTATCTGGATTCATTCTTCCTTGCTCACAGACATTATGGCCTGTAGAAAGAGAAAAATATGAATTATGGTTTGTAGAAATAGAAAAATATGAATTTCTCCTATGATGCTGGACTTATGGGACACCATGTATAGAGTTGGGTGATGAGAATAAAAACATTGAGCACAATGGCAGGTGGCCACTGCCACACTGCAGTCCTCTGTCCACCAGCATTTGTGGGATTTAGGAACAAAATTTCCTGTTGTCTTCAGTGTGGAGGTACTTATTTCTACTAATGAGGCTGTAAAGTGTTGGATTTTCTCATCTAAGAATCCTTCTATAGAGGGGGCATCAGGAAGTGCTCTAGACCAAATTCTCCAATCTATGTCATGTAGTTTCCAAGTTGGAAGTTGTTTGAGGGGTGGATACTGGTGAAATTTGCAGAGCAGTGAGGATAGGAAAGTGGTCACTACCAGTGTTGGAGTCCTCGAGGCCGGCCTCGGCCTCGATGCCAATTTTCCACGGCCTTGGCCTCGCTATGTAATGCCTCGGCCTTGTCCTCGGCCTCGACACCTTCTGGCCTCGAAAAATACGCCGAGGCCACCCGTTTTGAATTAATTTTTATATTGGATATTTTTATTTCAATAAGAGTGGTGAGAACACCATCTTTCTCTCGCGATCAGACAGGTAGCTATAACTAAGTAATAAGTAACACAATGTCGTTTATGTTAGAATACAAATTTAATAAATTAATTTATAATACAAATAATTAATCAGTGGGGAATGGCGTATAGGAGCGATGGAGCGATCGCTCCCCCTTGCATGAAACGATAAATATTAATTTAACAGAAAAAAATATTAATTTTAAGATATTAAAATAAATATTCTTAAAATATATTTTAAAAATTCATGTGACATGAAACTTATAGCATAGCTTCAAACAGCGTACCACTGTTTGAATACAAAATAATATTGCAGCCGGATGGAGCGATAAATTTTTTGCTCAAGTAAATATAAATTATATGTTACTGCTGTAATGAAAATATAAGTGGAACAATCGCGAATTTTTTTATAATAAGTTTATTTTTGCTAATAGTTACTTCAGTAATAATGATATAAGCCATTTATATGTATTTTATTGAAATTATTACTTATTTGTAATTAACTAGAATTGTACGTCTGGCAGAGCCGCATATGTTGTTAATACACGTACTCTTGTCAGTCTTGGGAGCGACAGTTGAATTCGCTCTAGCCTATTGTGAGTCCGTATTGTCGTACAGTGGTACATTATTTTTATAATCAAATACTGACAAATAGTCTTGTTATTTGGAGTGTTATAATTATAATCATAACGTGAGTAATTTATTCAACAATTATTTTTATATTTTATTAAAATATTTTTTTAATACAAATTTATGGCTTCCTTTGGCATACTGTATAAGTACCGTAAGGAATCACCATGTGATTGTTTATATACTAGAATTTTAAAAATTAATCGTACAGTAATAACTGACAACATTGATGCGTGCATAATGTCATTTACTGTCTTTTACAGTTTTACTATTGTCATTTACAGTACTGTGCCGATTCTCATCTCATCTGCGCTTCTAACTTAATAATGTCTGCAAATTCTCGAATCATCCAATTTGGATACTTCGAGCATGAGATATTTGAAGAAAATGGAAAGAAAAAACATAGAGCAAGGTGCAAGTTTTGTAAGGCAAAGTCTCCAAAACTTAGTGAGTTCTACGGTACCACTTCCAATTTTACAAGGCACCTGAAACGTGTGCACAAAGCAGAGTAAGTGCATGTACAAATTGCTATCAGTTTTGAAATCATTGGGTCTGCAATGCCTTAACAAAGTAGAGGTTGAGATTTTTGCTTATTTTGCTTGTTGTTGATATTTGCTTGTTTTGAACTTGAACTTACATTTATGTTCATTCTGCAGGTGGCAAGAATATGCTAAGGGAAAAACAACCATCAACGACAACTCGCAACAGAATCTCAATGCGTTTTTTTCTATGTCTAGTGATGGAGAACCAATGAAATACAAGCAAAATAATCAACGGCAGAGGCTGATCTCTGAGGAAGTAGTGAGGTTCATGGTAGGATGCAGCCTACCACTTTCCATTGTTGAGGACAAGCACTTCCGGAACCTTCTGCAAGTTTTGGATCCAAGGTAAATGAAATGTTTTTTTGCTCCCCTCTATCCTCAAGGGGCATGATTATGCCTTGCTGAACTCCATCTTACAGAGCAGCATAGGCTTGGTGCATTTATTTCATTTAAAAACTGTTAACGTTTGAATATTTTTTGTTGGAAATTTTAGGTATCAGCCCATGGCAAGGTCAACATTGACAAGTCAGACACTTCCCAAGTTGAGAGCTGAAGGAATCAAGAAGGTCATGGACTTGCTGTCCCACCATAGCAGTATCTCCTTGACGACTGACATATGGACTGATAGGACCATGCGCAGCTACTTGGGTGTAACAGCGCACATCATGGGCACAAACCCTAGAACTAGAAATTATGGGTTGTTGTCTGTTCTCCTGACCTGCCAGCGCTTCCATGGGAAGCACACAGGGGAAAGAATTGCACAAGCATTTGAAAGCATTCTGGAAGATTATAACATAGGAGCAAAGGTTGGTTAAGGCTGTCATTGTTAGGGTTTTAAACTGTCAATGATAAATAGAGATAAATGCACCAGCTATAGCATTAATTTTTTTTGCTATTTCAGGTAGAGTACATAGTCACGGACAATGCTGCAAACATGAAAAAAGCTTTCAAGGTTCAATTTCCAGTAGAGGGTAATGAAGAGACAGCTTTTGAGGAGGACATTGAGGAGGACCAGGAAGTGGAAGATGAGACACTTTGGGAGGAGCTGGACGAAGAAGATGAAGCTCATGTTGACGCTGCATTGAGAACAAGCTCAAGGCAGCGGATATCTTGCTTCGCCCACACACTTCAACTTGTGGTTCGTGACGGGTTAGCAGACATGAAGTGTGTCAGCCGAGCGATCGCCAAAGTTACGAAGATCTCCACTCTCTTACACAAGAGTTCTGTTTTCAAAGAAAGGTGAGTAACGGTTTCAGAGCTGCCAACTACTATGGATTTTCCATATTTTGTTTGGTAAGGTTGGCAGCTCTGCCTTTTCAATTGTCTGGTGTGAGTGTGAATGGAAGACATTAAAATGCCTTTCTTATTTCTAGGTTTGAAGAAAAATTTGGAGATGGCCGAACCATACCTGCAGCAGTGGCTACTCGCTGGAACTCAGTATACCACCAGCTTCGGTCACTGCTGGGGATGGAAGGAATGGACCTCAAGAAATTGGCTGAGGTGTGCGATACCCAAGAGTTTGCTCATGCTCTTCTGATTCGTCACGAGTGGGGGCAGTTAACTGAGCTGTGCAAAATTCTGGAGCCATTCGCCGAAGCCACCAACTTGACTCAGGGTAAGAGTTTTAGTGGCGCAAACATCCCCTGAACAATCAATCAAATTTACAATGTATAAATAACTTTGTCATTTGATTGGTGGTAATTAGTTCAAAATCGTTCATCAATGTAAATTTTGTTTTTGTTTTACAGGGGATCAGAGTGCCACAATAAGTCAAGTAGTTCCTGTTGTCCTTGATATAAACAGCCATCTCCGCAAGTGGACTGATAATGCAAGGTTTTGTAAAACCCTGGTCACAGCTCTACACACTTCTTTGAAAAAACGTTTCAGAGGGGTGTTTATCAACTGTGGCATGGACACCGATCCAGGCAGTAGAAGCCATCAAGAGCCATTTATTGAAAAACTTTATCTTGTGGCTGCTGTCCTGGATCCACAGTACATGTTGCACTGGGTTGATGCAGACGTGGTGTCACTGGTGTGCGAAGAAGGTCCGGAGAATGCCCACGAAATTCTGAAGAATACTCTAAAAGGTATGTTGAGTTTATGATCAAGAGTGAAAGAGCAAGGGTTGAGAACAGGATCCAAAAAAATAGTTCAGAACTTGTACAAATGTACAATAATTTGAATAAACTTGCAAATTTAATTTTTCTGGACTGATTTCCTTTGCTTTATATTACAGAGATCGTCATAACAGAAGCGGAAAGGTTCTCATCGAATGACGGCGAAGAAGCTGGAGCCCTCTTTTACCACACCTGCAGCGAAGATGATGAAAGCCCTGCAAAAGTGCCCCGTTTGTTGGCCAAATATAAAAGTATAAGGAGTCGGGAAAAGGACTGTGTGCGAGTACAGCTTGAGAAATATCTGAGAGATGAAGAGCGGCATGGGATGGATGCAGTGACATTTTGGAAGGAGAAAAGTGAGGGAAACCTCAAGTACCCTTCACTGTATACCCTTTCAAAAAATATTTTGTGTGTGCCAGCCAGCAGTGCTCCGGTGGAGCGTATTTTTAGCCGAGGAGGGATAATAATGCGACCACATCGGGCGAGGCTGTCTCCTCAGATGTTGGAGACTCTTATGTTTTTAAAATGTAATGAGCATATTCTTTGAAAAATAAATGTTAGAGTCATGTGTTTGTGTCAAGTCAATTTCGCAACCAAAAAAGTTGCTGCACAACTGCCTGCTTCTGTTTTACATGCGTGTGTGTAATAACTGGCCTCGGACACTGTGGCCTCGACCTTGGGCCAGCCTCGAACACTGCGGCCTCGGCCTCAGACACTGCGGCGTCGGCCTTGGTCTCGGAGGTCGTGGCCTTGACTACAACACTGGTCACTACCCAGACTTCCACCAACAGCCACAGTACAGTTAGGAGCAAACCTACTTCTACATAAAGAGAGATCTAATGTTGAATAACTTCCATTATTAATGTTAAATCTTGTAGGGAGATCAACTGGAGTCAATAGTACAAAATCTGAAGAAAGAATAAAATTAAATAAATTTAAGGCAGTTGGTGTTGGAGAACCTGACATACCTGTATCCCAAGCCCTGTGTCTACCATTAAAATCACCACAAATAAAAGCTTGTTGACAGAGTTGACCAGCAAAGTGTTTAATCTCTAAAGTGGTTAAAGAAAGGTGCGGATTATAACCTGTGAGTATATCTAAAGTACCACTGTTTACTTTTAAAGATAAAGCAAGGACCTTCAGAACTCCAGCAGGGAAGGGACGGAGAGGTAATGGTCTAAAGCACAAATCTGAACAAATCAGAAATAGCAAACCCCACCCCCATCTGCTCTGATCTGAGTATAATTAATAAAAATAGGCTGGAATCTAGAGGTTAACCAGGTCTCACAAACTGCCACTAAATGGGGTTGGTAAATATTTACTATTACACTGGTCTCTGGTAGAAAGTTTTAAAAGCTGGTTTTCAATGTTTTTCAATGTGCTGAATTAAAAAATGATACTCATTTCCATCGCAAATGATTTGTTAGAGTTATTGAAGCTTAAAGCTTTTAAAACTTTCTACCCTTTTTTACCTGGGTGACCCCCAGTGGGAACCGGGAGTTTTTGGGTGGGGAGAATCACAAAAATGAGTGGTTTCTGAAGATTTTGAAAGTCAGATTAATACAAAACACATCAAAAACCATAGGAAAAACATAAATTTCACCTTCAAAATTGGCTGAACCTAAAATGACCTAAGCAAACCTGACCTAACCTAATGCAACCCCTAACATTATCCAAAATTATAAAAAATAAAAAAAAATACCTTAATCACGTGAATTGCCATGTCCACTAACTGATTCAAATTAAAATCAGTGGAAGCACCATTTTTTTACCCTTTTCCTGTTAGAGAGTTTAAGCTTCAATAACTCTTTAACAAATCATTTGCAATGGAAATGAGTATCATTTTTTAATTCAGCACATTGAAAAACATTGAAAACCAGCTTTTAAAACTTTCTACTGGAGACCGGTGTAATAGTAAAAAAATACCATGGGGTTTTTTGGTATAAATAAAAAGTTTAAATTCTAACAAGTTAGATTGGAGACTGTGGGCATTCCACTGAGCAAACAAGAGGTTAGAAACCTTTGGATATGAAATATTAAGTGGGTTTATGAATTTGGACATGACGTTTCTGTTTGGGTGTAGGCTTAGGTTTCAGTTTATCAAGGAACTTTGTCAGCTGGTCAGTTTTGAGATCAGTGTGAAAAGCGTCATTAAATAAAGAAACAAAATTGGATAAAGTACTCAAATTCTTCTTTGAGACACTACTACCACTCTGAAGGGTGAAGCTGAATAAACTTAAACATAGAACTTTAATGATGTCAGATGATAGAGCCATAGGTCCAAAAGGGGTAGAGGGTTCAGGGACCACAGCCCCACCATCCATCCCCACCCCAGTGGCCCCTGGGACATTGCCATAGTCGAGCCAGGTCTTCCCCTCACAACCCCACTCCAAGAATTCTGAAAGGGGGGAGAGATTCACCACATCCAAGCCTTGAGTCTCCTCTCTTGACATTAGGTTTTGGTAGAACAGGAAAGTCATTACTTTTAAATGTTCTTTCTGAGGCTACATTAGGTCTTGATTTTGAAGAACAGAGAGAGATTAGATGTAAGTTTGAGCCTCTCTCTTTCCTGTGCAGTTCTAAGGTAGGAGCAGCCACTAAAACTAGCTGTATAGTAAGTTTTATTATTTTATTTATTGTCAGTAGGTTTTATTATTAGCTTATTAAACAAATAAATAATAAACAACAAATTTAAACCTTTGCAAAATATTTTAATATCTACGAATATCTACAAAAAAATGGACTCACTGGTGACTGTTCTCCACACTAAAACCAGTATGCAAGTCACATGGCAGAGGAAGGAAACAAAAACAGAAACCCATGCATAAAATGTGCATTAGACTGCAGCCTACATGCATTAAAATGTGATGAATGCAGACTATGGATACACTACCTATTTATTTCCTACTCATCCTTCAAAATTCAAAAAGGAAATTCTCATGCTTTAAATGTGCTCGTCAAATTTGCGATGACTATGACAGACAATTTGAAGAGCTTGAAGTAGAAGTGGCAGGTGAGTTACAGGAGGAGGAAATTATCATTGCAAATGCAGAGCTTGCTGAAAAAGTGAGAAACCCTCAGGATGAGACCCTAGAGAGAGGGACACTGCAAGCAAAAAGGGCACCAAAAGAGACAAAACAAGAACAGGAAATAGACATTAAGACCTTCAACAAAGTGAACAACCCCACTGTACATAGTCACCAAAAAGCCAAAAGTGAAAACAAGAAGCCAGTATGCAAGTATTACAGGAGGGGCTTGTGTAAATATGGACTTAAGGGAAGAGAATGCCCATTTGCTCACCCACCACTCTGCAAAAAATTTATACACTGGATGTAGATGCACTTTCATCCCCAAATTTGCCAGAGCTCATGGTGGGAAAGAAGTTGTTTTAAAGAGAACTGCAATCTGGCCCACCTGAAGGGAACAATCCGATTCCAACCACATCAAACTCAACGGAGAGAATACCAGGATAGTGAGCCTACTATCCCTCAGCACTATTTGGCCCAAGGGGTGCAAGAAAACCCAAGACCAAATACCATTCCTGCACCCAGATCTTATGCTGATGTAGCGGGTCCAGGTAAGCCCACTGGTGAAAATAGTACAGCAAGAAACCCCATTGGGGTTTACCACCTCACAAATACAAGACATTCAAAGCTCACTTGGGCTCCTCATACAAAAGCAAACGAGAACCCCAGCAGGAACCCTTCAAATGCCCTATATGTGGGAGATGAAACAAATGGCTCCACAAATGTATCAATAATTTACTTAAACATCCAGGGCCTTTACCCAAACTCAAACCATACCAAAGTACCTTACCTAAAGAGCCTAGTGGAAACACTACTAGCACAGTTATAGCCCTCACAGAAACACACCTGAACCCCATGATCATGAGTAGTGAAATTGCAATCAAAGGGTACACCACCCATAGATGTGACAGAGAAGACCGTCTAAATGGTGGTGTCCTGATGTACATCCCTGAAAACATTCAAAGTGAACTGCTCATGGCATACTCAAATGGAGCCTGTGAACTCCTAATCATCATGCTCAGCATAAATAAAGAAGACATAATACTAGTGAATATCTATAGCCCCCCAGATAGCTCCCATCTAGAGCTCACTGAAGTTCTGGAAAAAATCAGGCAATGCCCAGCTATTGTAGACTCAACAAGAGACTTAATCATTACAGGAGACTTTAATCTCCCAAATTGCACCTGGAACCAATATGGTGGTATGAAATCAGGGACAAAAAGGTCCAAATCAAAACACCTGAATGAGTTTATGGAAAAACTGCTCCTAGTACAACATGTCCACTGCCCAACTAGAAAAAATAATATCCTAGATTTAGTGCTGACAAATAATGCAACTACAATTGACCACATTGTTATAACACCAACTATACACTCCGACCACAATGTCATGCACATATTCACAAACTTGTCCCTCCACAAATGTAAGCAAGACCCATGCCAAACGAACTTGCCATACTCTGACCTAAACCTGCACAAGTCAGACTGGACATCAATAAATAACTGTCTGGGAGAAATAAACTGGGAAGATGAATTAGAAAACCTAAAGCCAGAAGAATGCTGGAGTAGAATACAATACCTGCTGTCATCAGCATTATACAAACACACACCAAAGAAAAACGATAGTGCACAGAAGCACCGGACAAAAGAGCACAGATACAGAAGGACACTTATGAGAAAGAGAACAAAGCTATCTAAACAACTGACAAAGCAATTAAGTGATACAAGACATAGTAACATCCGGAATCAGATACTGATGTTAGAACTTAAAATAAAGGAGTCAACCATAAGAGAGAATATTGATAATGAACACAAAGCTATTGGCACTATAAAGGAAAATAGCAAATTCTTCTTTAGCTATGCTAAACGCAAAGCAGTTATCAAAACGAGCATTGGCCCATTGCTTGCTAAAGATGGACTAACTCTCACATCTAATACACAGGAAATGGCAAACATTTACAATCTCAATATGCTTTAAGCTGGAGTACCCCTGTAGTAGCAAAGAAAATAAAAACTACAGCATTTTTTGATAGAGAAGAAAATGACCAAGACAGACCATTATTGGAAGATATACAAATAACCACTAGAGATATACAACAGGCAATAACAGAGCTACCGGGGAGTTCAGCCCCTGGTCCAGATGGAATTGGAGCCAAGATTCTTAAGGAATGCAAACATACTTTATCTCTGCCTTTGAAAATCCTGTGGAGATCCTCACTAGACACCAGTAGAATACCACCAATCATGAAACAAGCAAATATTACCCCAATCTACAAAGGAGGCAAAAGAAAGGAAGCCAAGAACTATAGACCCATATCTTTGACTTCCCATATTATTAAAATATTTGAGAAAGTCCTGAAAAGGCACATTGTCAGTTTTATAGAAAATGAACATCTCTTAGAAGACTTTCAACATGGCTTCAGACACAAGAGATCCTGCCTTACTGAACTTATAGACCATTGCAATACAATCCTACAATACTTGGGAGAAAACCACAATGTTGATGTCATCTATCTAGACTTTGCAAAAGCTTTTGACAAGGTTGACCATGGTATATTATTCCATAAACTAAAAGAACTTGGTATTTGTGGAAAAGTAGGAAAATGGATCCATGCCTTTCTCTCTGACAGAAAACAAATAACAACTGTAAATGGAGCAAGATCTATAGAAAAAGAAGTGATTAGTGGAGTGCCGCAAGGCACAGTACTAGGACCAATTCTATTCATTATAATGCTAAACAATATAAACTGTAACCTAGGAAGCTCTCTCCTGTCATTCGCAGATGATACCAGAATACTAAGACCAATTACAGAAAAAGAAGACTGTGTAGAGCTACAAAAAGATCTACAAACTATATATGCATGGGCAGATGCAAACAATATGGCCTTCAATGAAGACAAATTTGAACTAATTAAGTATGGACCAAATAAATACCTGAAAGAACAATTCAACTACACTGGACCCACAGGAAAAGATATTGCACAAACTGATCATGTCAGGGATCTAGGGATTATATTATCTGAAGATGCAACATTCAACAGGCACATTGACAAAGTAACCTCATCATGCAAACAACTAATAGGATATATACTGAGGACATTCAGAACTAGGGACAGTATGACCATGCTTACCCTGTGGAAATCACTTGTCCTTCCACGCATTGACTACTGCTCTCAATTATGGTTTCCCCACAAACAGAATGAATTGCAAAAAATTGAGGGCCTACAAAGAACCTTTACCTCGTATATTAAACAACCTGATGGGCAACAGGTGAGTAAAAACAAATTAAACTACTGGGATAGGCTTAGAGGCCTCAACCTTTATTCCATAGAGAGAAGGTTTGAGAGATACATCCTAATCTACACCTGGAAAATTCTAGAAGGGCTTTTAGTTGCCCCCAATACTGAACCAATTGTGCCCACCTTAACAAGAACTGGCAGAATGTGTAAAAAATATCACCTCCCACCAAACAGTCTGAGAAGGATTCAAACCCTTCAATATAATAGTATCTCTAGGCAGGTTCTCACCTGTTTAACTCCTTGCCTCAGTACCTTAGAGATATAAGTGCAGTCCCAGTAGTACTTTTAAAAAACACTTGGACATGTTTTTAGCCAACATACCCAACCAACCCACATGTCAGAGTATTCCTCTGCCAGACCAGCCCCCACAAATTCAATAGGGGACCAAATCGTATGGCAGGAGCAAGAGAAAAGAAGGGTGGCAACCCCGTTGTGGCCCCGCCTCAGGAGCGCTGAGTGGACTTCGTGGGAGCAGCGCACCCTTGAGGCAGAAGCGCTTTAAGGTAAATTAAGGTAAATGTTTTTACCCAACATACCCGACCAACCCACAGTGCCAGGGTATTCCTCTGCCAGACCAGCCCCCACAAATTCAATAGGGGACCAAATCGTATGGCAGGAGCAAGAGAAAAGAAGGGTGGTGACCCCGTCGTGGCCCGCCCAGGAGGCGCTGAGTGGACTTCGTGGGAGCAGCGCACCCTTGAGGCAGAAGCGCTTTAAGGTACATTTAAGGTAAATGGGGACCTGAACAATTGGCACAGATTTTAATAGTCTTTGGACAAAAGGAGACAACATGACTTCCAGAGCAAATGAGCAATAAACACATCTCACTGTTTTTGACCTACAAGACTTAGCCATATGACCAAATACCTGGCACTTAAAACATTGAATTGAATGTGGAATAAACTGACGAACTCTGTATGGTATATAAGCTATAAAGATCTTTGCTGGAAGAACTTGAGCATTGAAAGAGACTTTAACCTGTTAAATTAACCGTAAATTGTATAACCAAGCCTTACTCTAACTGGTTTCAGTAATAAATATTTGAACTTTGTTTACAAGCTATTCTAGGTACGTCCAATTACCTCAAAGGTTCACCGAAAAGTGTCTTTCTAAGGATAGGGATTAGGCCATTAGGGTCAAGATTTTGGCTGTACCAAGTTTTGTTTACATTTGACGTCACAAGCTCAAGTTGTCATGTTCTTTCGATCCACAAACCTAACTTGAAACAAAGCCTACTAGAGAGTCGTATCATAAATTTTCATTTCATTGATAAATGTTAATCCAAAAATTGACCCGCAGCTCCCTCTGAAGTGAGATATACAAAATGCAAATCCCATTGTCAAAAATTTTGGCCAATGTACTTTATGTGGTTGGGGGCGTTCATTTCGGTCTGAAATGGCTCTTAGTTTCAGCCTCATGTTTTCCAAATGAAATGTAAATGTAAATAACGTCCAGATAAAAGGAAATCCGGACAACATAACTTTCCATTACTTCCCACAAGATAAATCTTTGGTACGTAGTAAATAGTTGTAGGTTTAATTTTATATGACACGTCATGAATGACATGATAACAAAACAAACAAACAAAATATCTTTTTTGCGGCTCATTCACAATCCATAGCCACTGTTAGAAAATCTAGAAGAGGAAGAACCATTGTTGTCCCAAGGCGATACGATGACTAAGCTGATTGATGCAGCATTGCTTGTATATATATTAAGTTAAGGTGTATATATATCCATCTCATAATTGTAAGGTTAGTGAAAAATTAACTTAATTTAGAGCTAGCATTTTTGAGCTCTTGTGGCATCATTGTTTGGTCACACTGTTGGCATCATTTTGGGACGCTGCGCGTCTTTTCTACTCGTTTGTGGAAGGTCGTACGTAAAGGTGTGGTCTGATAGAGAGCTCTCTTGCAATTCAGTTTGGTTGTTTAGATACATGATTGTTGCATCGTGCAATAGTCCAGGTTGCGTGGTTGTTGCAAGGTTCAGAAAGAAGACCACAAATAGTACCCTTTTTGTTTACTTTAAGTTCATGTAATTAAGGTCTAAGGTAGGCCCGCATCGAGTCAGCAACCCTGAGGTAGGACCTAATAGGATCTCAAATCCGTAAGTTTTAATTTAGCTTAACTTGGGCTTTAGGTAGAACTTGCCCTTTAGAATTTGGCCGTTCACGGCTCAGCTGGGATTTTGAACCCGACAAATAAATAAAATAACAGCCACTTAACCTAACATACAAGTACAATCTTACGTATACGACTACATTGAACTTAATACAAAAATAATATAAAAATAAGGCCACCATAGCCACTCAACCTAGCATACTGGCATACTATTTGAATAATTAATTATCTGACAATTTTATGTATATTGTTATTACATGAGATATCTTATAACACTTATTATAACCAGTGATGGGCAAGATACTTGGAAATTGTATCTGAGATACAGATACAAGATACCCAGCAAAAATGTATCTGAGATACAGATACAAGATACTCGAAAAAACTGTATCTTCAAGACACAAATACAAGTTACAGATACAAGATACATGTTTAAGATACAAGATACTTTTGAAAGAATAATTATTTGAGTTTAGTTTCACCTGGTGAGCCATGAGCGCACGAGTTGTCTCATTCAATTGTTTATTATTATATTTTCTGGATATAAATAAATGCCAAATCAATGGTACTTCATATCTCAGTATTCATATAGTGATATAACTAAAAGGAAAGCACAAAGTAAATATGTATAAATAATCCTGAAAATTTTTAGGTATGGAAAAATAAAATAAACCACACTTTTTCAATTTATGTATTTCAAATAAATTGTTAATACAGGTATGCTCAGTTACCTACTCACGAAGAAAAAATAAAGTTTTCCTCATAATAAATATAGTTGCAGGAATAAGCAAATATATGTATAATTCCTGATTTTTAATCAAAATAACAAAGGATTCCTGTTGAATTATTTATAATATATTCGTAAATTAACAAAGTAAACAAAATATAGTGGTATTTGATTAGATAAGAAAGGATTCCTGTTGAAATATCTATAATCTATCCGTAAATTAACATAGCAAGCAAAATATAATGCTATTTTATTAGATAAGTTTTTGATAGACATTATCATGAATTTCATTTTCTGAAAGTTTGGTTACCTTTGAGAAGTATTAAACTTTCAAAAAGGGAGTCAGATAACCTACTTCTCTTCGGAGTATGGATCATCCCAGCAAATGAGAACAGCCTTTCAACAGGTGCAGATGAAGGGAGAGCAGTGTTGTACCTCATAAATACCTTTTTGACCGCAGGATAAGAGTTTAAACTAGAGATGGATTTAGAGGAGTCTTGCAAAAATTGTCAAGCCTGAGCTTCTGCAAGACAACTGTCATCATTCTTACTGGGGCTCTTGAAATTGAAAAAGGCCTCATCTTCATCATGTTTTGCATCTGACGAGCTGCTTTCTCCCTGACTCTGCAACTGAAGGCCACTATCTCTTCCAAGACCAAGAGTCAGTACAGCGGAGATGAATTTTTCCTGCATTTTACGGTTTCGTTCTTCCTCACTGTCACTGAAGTCATTGTTATTAATTAAACTTAACCACCTTAATTTGAAGAACGGATGAGATACAGATGCCATTATTGCATCGTTTATATCTGGGTTAAGAGAAAGGAAGTTGTAAAATCTTTTTCGAAACCCTGAAATAACTGCTTGCAACAGTGGCAAGCAGTATCTCAAACTGTTATCATTTTCAATTTGTATCAATTTACCTTCTGTTGTTAAAAGAGTTGGGAGAAGGTCACCATAGAAACAATTATTTTCTCCTTGGAGTCTATCCAGAGCAGCAGCAATTGGCAAAAGTATAAGGCAGTACTCATCCAAAAAATCAAACTCCGATTCTTTGAAAATGGGTAACTTAAGTCCGATCATAACCTCATTAATTTTGGATTTACGCTCGGTAATAACTTTAATGCTGTTGTATAAGGAGTCCATCTGGTAGGGCAGGGATAGCGCAGTTGTCGGCCAAGCTTTTCCTGTATGAATTCTTCAGATTTAGGTTTTCCTGCACACGTCCACAGTGCAGACAATTTTCCCATTGAAGCATGATTGACTTTTGAAAAGGCAGGTGATTGCTTCACTGCTTTAGCTGCATCTGTGGTCAGAGATGGGCAAGATCACCAACAGTACTAAGGTTCACACATTGTTCTGTCAGCTCCTCAAATGTGAGATTTTGGAAATGTGTCAGCACTCCAAACTTCTCTCCCACAATTTCCAACGTGGAAAATCTTTCCTGAATGGCTGATGTTGCAGCATCAACCACTGCATTGAAAAATGTCACCTCCAGCTTCTTCAAAGCATCAATCAAGGGCTCATCAGATGCTTCATAGGAGAAGTGCCGCTTTGTGGACCTCAGCCGTTTTTGTTTTAACACAGCCTCCACATTCATTTGTTCACAGATATCTGTGGCTGCCATTTGTGCAGCCACAAAACCTGTTGCCCTGTAATTGCGGAGACCTCTCTCTGTTTTTTTTAGGAGATTTACTGCAACATCAACGTGCATGCTAGGAGACTGCATCTGCTTGCTCACATGCTGAATTTGGCACAACAGGTCATGCCACACCACTGAACAAATGGCGAAGCGGTATGACCCAACCTCCTCTGACAGAGATTGAGCCTCGACCTTTATTACAGAGTCTTTGGTGTGGTCCCTCACCTCGATCAGTGCATCTCTCACTGTAGCTGCCTGATATCTCAGGGGCTCCACACTCTTGATCTTGCTTTCCCACCTTGTATCAGACCACATCTTCAATGTGATGTTCACATGTTTTTTCAAAATGGCCCATCGTTGTGTGGAGGCTGAAAACAAGTTGTAAAGCTTCTGAAAGATGCCAAAGTAACTTGTGGCATCAATAGATCCCTTAGCAGCATCGGCCACAAGCAAATTCAGAGAATGAGCCCCACATGGAACAAACAGAGCTCTGGGATTAATTTCTAGGAGCCTGGATTGAACACCCTTGTTTTTTCCTCTCATGTTGGCCCCGTTGTCGTATGATTGTCCTCTACAGTCCATGAAAGGAACTTTTAGCTCCTCCAGTCTCTTCAGAATCAGAGATGCCAAATGTTGACCAGTGGACTCCTCTGCCTCCAAAAACCCCATGAAATGTTCCTTTATATGGGGCTTCCCCTCCAGTGACACAACCCGAATCACAACTGACAACTGTTCAGTGTGGCTGATATCTGGAGTGCAATCTAGAATTATTGAAAAAAACTTTGATTGTTTGATGTCGCTCACCATTGCTGAAATGGTCTTGCTGCTCGACAAATCAATGAGTTCGTTTTGTATGTGGTGGCCGAGGTAGCTGGTGTGACTGGAGGTCCCTTTTTGGACACGGTTAATGTGCTCTTGCATTATAGGATCAAATTGTGCCATCAGTTCAACTTCTTTCAGAAAATTGCCATTTGATGGTGAGAACAATTTTTCTGTATGTCCCCTTAGTGCCAAATTCCTAACTGCCAGAGAATGCACAATAGCAGTGAGACGTGTCAGCACCGCTCTCCATCTCAACTTCTCAGCCTCCAGAAGTGCCATCTCCTGCTTGTCAATGGTCTCCCCCTTTCTCATCCTCACTGCCAGTTCTTTCCAGATTTTCATAGAATTTAGGTGTTCTGAACTGTTGTCATGTGATGTGAGCAATGAGCTTGCATGCTTCCAGTCCGAGAGTCCCAAACTTGTTAAATTTATTTTCCTCTTGGAAAATAATGTACAACAGAAACAGAAAAGGCTGTTGTTTTTTAAGGAATAGACCAACCAACTTCTGGTTATATTTTCCCCACTAACCAATGACTTCCTGAAGTATTTGATGGTGGAAACTTCTTCCGTCACTGTCGTTTTTAGGGAATACAAAGTCAGATGGTACTTGACTTGGTCCCCTGGAAACCAGTTGTGTCCGAATTCTCTCAGTCAGAACTGAAGGCCAGTTAGCAGGGTCGGTGGACAGAGACTCATCCTCAGGAGGCGATTCTGCTCCAGGCATTTCTAATAGAAAGAACAAGAGCATTACTCATTAGTATACACACCTAAGTTAGATAACACATTATTCACAGCACTTTGTTATGGTGGTGGTGTTATGGAATTATGGTGGTGAAACACCACACATACCCAGTAACCCAGACCCAGTGATAATAACATTATAATTTATAACTGTTTGCAAAATGCTTTGCAGGGATGCACACACATACACATACACACACACGCACACACTCACAGACATATGTGCACACAAACTCACCTGAAGAGTCCTGCCGGGGAGAAGTAGAAGCAAATGGGTCTTCATCCTCAGGATCAGACTGCATTTGTGGAGACATATGTGAGGCTGAGGAGGTAGATGGCTCCTCAGCCTCAATAATGCAGAAGTAGACGGCTTCTCATCCTGGCTAGTGGCAGAGGGTGTTCCAAAATATTTCAAAAGTGCCCCTGCAAATAGTAAAATAGAACATAACAGACCAATGCATGAATAGGCTAGTACAATTAATTTAACATGTTATTAAGCACAATTTATTAAACTTTTAGAATAGGAAACAAATGAATAATACAACCTCCTTGGTTAATGGCTAATTATATACATAATAGTACACTTCAAATGACTCAGAAAGCTATACAAAATAGCAGTGCAATATAGCAGTGAAGAGTAGATGACATAGCTCTATACCTTTATCTTTTGCTCGTTTCTCCTCTTCTTCTTTCCTCTTTTTTCTAAACTGAGCACCTGATAGCTTTGACCTCTTCTTATCCATTTGCGGTTATTTGACAGACCTTAGTGGCTTAGTGTGAAGATTCGTTCTGTAATAAATAATATACATTTCACTATTTAACCAAACCCAGAAAAATAACATTACATATGTTAAAGTATGGGCCTTTATTCCCAATAATATTAATCTGGAAGCATTTTGCATTGTTTAGGTCTTTTATGAGAAGGTTTATGGAAAATGCAATAGATGGTTTTTTATTAATAAAAATATATTTATTGATCTTTTATTATTTATTTTATTTTATTTTTTATTTTTATTTATTTCTTTATTTATTTATTCTTATTTTTATTTTTATTTTTTTTGCAGGCGCTCATGCCGCCCCTCCACAAATGCGCCCTGTGCGGCTGCCCATATTGCCCATATGAGGAACCGCCACTGGTCATACGTCCCTGAGTAATCTTACTTTGCCAAATGTAATAGAGGGTGTATATGGTGCAAAAAACATTGCAGAACTGTGGAAAAATCATTATGAAACCCTATTTAATTGTCTCGGGGGGATAGACTAAATATATACCTAAATTTAGAACACTCTGAAGAACTACTAATTAATGACTTAGAAATCTGGCAGGCTATTCATAAGTTAGATGATAACAAAAGTTGTGGCCTGGATGGCATGCAAGCAGAACATTTAAAATGTTGTAGCCCTCGTATAATACCTATGCTTGCAATGTGTTTCACAAGCTGCATGATACATGAGTACTTGCCACAGTCCATTTTGTCAGTTGTATTGTTGCCAGTTGTTAAAAATAAGGGTGCTAATACCTGTGATAAGAATAATTATAGGCCAATAGCACTTGCCAGTATACTTTCTAAAGTGTTAGAATATGTCATATATAATAGGATAAGCACTTACTTGCAGACTTATGACAATCAATTTGGCTTTAGAGTGAAACATGGTACTGACATGTGTATTTACAGTATATGCTAAAGGAAGCCGTCCTAAAGTACAAGATGTCAAACAGCAATGTATATTCCTGTTTTTTGGATGCATCAAAAGCATTTGATGGAGTTAACCATCACAAACTTTTCAAGAAACTCTTGTGTCGAGGGGTACCTAAATATATACTTAGGATACTTGCATTCTGGTATACAGAGCAGACCATGTTTGGAAGAGCACTGTATCACCAGGTTTTAAGGTAATATGGATGGCATATCTGGCTATTCGCTGGCAACGCTGGTTTAAATTTGAATGTTGATTCGATATGTTTTTTTGTCAGAATTGACACTGTACATTTATCCAACAATTATGTTTCGCTGAATTATTTTATTATGTTTGGTTGAATTATGAATTTGATTGAATTATGTTGAATTTTGTTGAACTGAATTATGTTGAATTTGGTTGAATTATTTTAGTCAACGACTTATATTATTTTTTGCATATTGAGAAATATTTACGATGCAATTTAGCAAAACACTACAGTTTAGTACTAAATCATCACCAAAAATGATGTAGTAGAGATGTTAGAAGTGAATGTCAAGATTTACGGCATCACAATTCTAATGCTAAGAATGCACTATAAAAGATAATAGTTTATATATGCATTTAAAGAAATATAGTATAAAATACGTAGAACATTATGTCAATTGATTTTTAAAAAAATCAACATTATTTTTGAGGCTAGGTTATATGGAGTTATTACAGTGTTGTAAAAAATCCACTGTTGTCAATGAGGCTGTAACTATATGTCAGGGTGTCAGTTTAATACTGGCACCCAATACATTAGCAAATTTTAGCGTTTATAATAATTGTGCAAGTGCAGATTAGTACTGAATTATATAAATTGAAAATAATTTAGACACTAATTTAAAAGTATATGCCAGCTTTTGTAATAATTGGTTATCAAGGTTTAGGTTGACCTAATTATATGTGGTATGATAGTTTTATTAATAAATTAGTCATAGTTGTGCATAATTTTCTTATCAATATAAATGATGTACATTTATTGAAAAATTAAATCTATTCACTCTGTATTTTGAGTATCTGAACTATTCGTTTAATGTGTGATTAATTCATAATTGTGTAATCTATGTGTAACAATCACATATATTGATACTATTTATGCTTGAAGTATTAATGAATGCGTATTCTTATGATATGTACATTAGGGCGGCTCGTTTTTACACTTTTTTCGATATTTGATTGGGGGTAGTGCGGAAAAGTTGCGATTTGGAGAGAAAATAAAGTGTGTAAAATTTTTTTGATCTATGTCAATACCTTCCGGTGGCGGCGAGTCCTTAAAAATCGAAAAATAGGCCTAAAAACACACAAAAATTTTATATAATTTTATATAATTTTTATATAATGTTCATTGTTCAATGACTGCTATTAATTTATTCAAGCCTATAATAGTGTTCTCAGGGTTGTTTGCACAGAAATATACCGGAATTAACATTTCTATAACATCTTGTTAAAACTTGCTTTAAATCAATATTTTGGATATTTTAACGGCTAAGACGCCACCGGAAGTTATTAACAGATTGTGCTGAAATTTTATTGTTTTATTTTGTAAGTCTTTAAAACCATTTTCCAATCTACCCGTTAGGCCTATTTTTCGATTTTTAAGGACTCCCCCACCGGAAGGTATTGACGTAGATCAAAAAAATTTTACACACTTTATTTTCTCTCCAAATCGCAACTTTTCCGCACTACCCCAATCAAATATCGAAAAAAGTGTAAAAACGAGCCGCCCTAATGTACATACAGTATTTCTTAAACTCAACTCTATGTTAACATTAGAATCAGACAATTTGCGTTTAAGCGATGCAGACGAAGTTTTGGACAGATTTGCTCGTAAAAAAGCGAAACGATTGAACATGATGCTGGAATAACACTAGAAACCAAATAAATTATAGCACAACAATTGCTGCACTAGTTTTGTGATCACAGGATAAATTAACTTTGGCTGTTGATTTATTGGTCAAATGATCTAATACTCTCTTATGGGCTAGTTTTGTGTCTACCTGACTGTATACACTTGAGCAATTGAGTATGTATATCAGTAGTGTGTAATCATTTCCCTGTGTATAAACTTGCCAGGCCGTTAGATTACATAACTTATAAATATTGATTTCGCTGTCAAATTTAATAAAAATTAATCCCAATTGCAATAAATATGTATGTTTACCTGTCCTTTGATCGTACTGAGCGAGCATGAACTATTTGAAAACGTACACAGTGTAACCCGTTTATATCACATCGCTTTGGATCATAACTCGGTTGATATAACTATATTTGATAAACCGCGTACGCCTTGCTTAATACCGGGTGTCTCAAAATAGATGGAACCCATTGACATGATAATAATTTATTACTCAGAAAATAAACTCCAAAAATGATTACATTTCCTGGAAGCTGATATGATAACAATTAAAAACTGAAGATTTGAGGTCTCTAGATCAAAGGATACATTTATTAGAGCACATGTTCCAAATGACCGCCGTTGCGCTGCAGACACACTTGAAGCCGACGAGCGAAGTTGTCAATCACCCTGACACCCTGCACAGAGTGCAAGGGCCTCTGAAGCACCTCGTCTGGGGCTTGTGTGCCCCAGAACACATTGTTCTTGCTATTGACATACCCACTGAGCAAGAAGTGTGCTTCGTCGCTGAACCAAACATCATCAAGAAAGTCAGGATCCTCTTCGATCTTCTTCTCGAACCACTGGCACATCACAACACGTTTTGCCATGTCAGCTGGTGTGAGTTATGCTTGATCTGGATCCTGTATGGGTACAGCTGAAGATCCTTGATCAAGATTCTTTGCACTGACGCACGTGAAAGACCCAGATCTTGGCAACGTCTTCGGATTGACTTTTTCGGACTCCTTCCGACAGAATCTCTCACCGCATTCACATTGTCAGGAGATCTTGCAGTCACCTTCCTGCCAGATCTGGATGTTTCTGCTTTCTTGTTGAGATTGTTTACTGATCCTGTGGCTTCAAATTGTGTGCCCAACGATAAATTTGGCTTTTCTGGGGATAATTGTTGAAGTTGAACTTCCTGCGAAATTTCGCTTGCACAGTTTTGAATGATTTCGTCTCCAAATAAGTAGTGACGCAAAAAAATTTTCCACCTTTGTCCAAGGCATTTTGATTGATAATTATTAGTTGTTATCGTCTCCTCTCTTCAAATCTGAAAAAATAGAACGAGAACATTAATATTGGCAGAATTATTAGCAGTGACATCTGTGGAAAAACAATGACATATGTAAGTTTTCAAATAATAAAACATGTTAACATGCTAAAAAGCATTAATGCAAAAGACGTTCATTATCATTTCATCCTACACCGAGAACGTGATATTAAGCATGTTACATTGTAGTAGTGTAGTTGAATGATGAAACGTAGGTATAACCTACAACGTTCCCTTCGCCCCCCCCCCTTGAGCAAATCTTGGCTACATGCCTGAGATTACTATTGTTAATTTTATTAACCTCCTTCCAGAATTCCCTACTGGAAGTATTACTATTGCCTAATTTCCTGGCTAGAGATTCTCTTCATTTTTCCTTATAAATCTAAAAGCACCCTTGAACCTAGCACGAGTTCTATTTGTCAGTTGGAAGAGTTCCCCCTGCCTAGGTTTCCCCATAGCAACCCATTCCATGAATACATTTTTCGCTACATCATACAAATCAGCACAGTATTCTGGCCACCCTGGATTGACATTTACTTTTCCCCATTTTTTATTCTTAAAACTACTTCCACCCGCACCCTTAATGGCATGTTCAAGCTCACCGTAATACTTATTTAAGAGATCTATATGGTTTACATCAGTGGTGCACAACCTTTTTTGATGTGAGGGCCAAGCGAAGAAAATAACTAAATGTATTAGCCTACTTACTTTCCATCTAAGTCATAATTGAGTCACTTTTATATTCTAACTTTTTCATTGAATTGAAAAGACCCGTGGGGGACACATTTGGCCCGCGGGCCAGGGTTTGTGCATCACTGGTTTACATCATCACAGGATGGATTCCTACAAACCAAAGCTTCTGCAGGAATCCTCACAAGCCTTAGTAGTGCATCAGTCTGCATTGTATAATAGTCTACCTCAGAGTGACTAATATTTGACCAATTAACCTTATAGTAATCAGCATTATCACAGTCATTGTCTATGTCAGGTGCTACCATACAATCAAGCCCTACTACAAGTGGGATATGATCAGATTCAAATGCATCATAAAGTATGGACATGCTATTGATTATATTATAACCATCGTGGGAGGCTATACAGTGGTCTAACCACGATTGAGTCCCCCAGGCATCACTAACATATGTAAATGAGTCATTAGGGAGCAATTTACTGGCAAGTTTGTAGTCGCATGCCTCACAGTAATTGATAAGAAGCTTAGCAAAATCTGAACCCGGTTTAATGATATTGCTGTTAAAATCACCAACCACTATAACACATGAAGAGCCCAGCTCCTCTAGCAGTATATTTAGTTTACAGAGTCTATCTAAATTGAGGTGACGTGTGTATATGTATATATGTATATAGTTTAAAGTCACTAATTCGGAAATATCACTAAATCTAAGCTGAATGGCAACATGAGGGGATAAACGGACCAACGCGGCTGTTCGTATTGTTTTGGGCTACCCTAGAGATGCTCTTTCCTATCTGACCTAATCGTTGGTGCTAAGTGTTTATTTGGTGGTGTTTCTAAGGTGACAAATGGGGTAGAAAGTTGTCAGTACTTAAGTATAGTTAGGTGTAATGTCTATAGCTTCTAAATTAGTAAAGTAAGAGAGAGTTAGGTAGGCTGTTTGTGGGACGCAGGAATCTATGGTAGGCCCCAAAAGGAATATCTAATTCAACGCACCGGTAAGTGCCTGTGTTTGTTGTTAGGAACCTAATAACCAAACGGGGTGTCTAACCCCAAGTTATCACATAAATATACCTCCTCATTTTCAGCACACTCATAAGGCATATAAACATTGAATATATACAGTATTTTGTTGTCAATCGTTAGTTTTATGGCTACAACCCACTCATATTCATAACTAATGGGCTCTATAAACCTATCCAGCTGTGAGTGCCACATTATAGCTACACCTTCCTTCCTATTCTGTCTGCCCACAGTAATAACTTCACTATCATTATTAGGTGAGTTAGCTATTCCCCTGTAGTTAGACTTAATATTGTTTAAATCTTTGCACTCTTGTTTAGAGAGCTAAGTTTCCTGAAAACAAGAAATGTCATGTGCAGATAAAAGTTTATTGATCTCACTGTCAACATTGACTTTGAGGCCTCTACAGTTGTAGCTACTAACACCGAGTTTGTGAAACTGGGCCATTATTTTTATACACACTATCACTGTTCTCACTGGGTGTCTCCCTGGGATGGCATGGTAGAGTCTGCTTACGCGTATTTTTGTGGATTGAGTTTTTTCTGGCGTTCACGTTATACCAATTATATTAGACTCCTTCAGGCCAGACTTCTGGCCCCATAAATACGGAGGGGTCCTCACATTCTGCCTTAATGTAGAAGGAGCTGTAGGTATCTGGTCGTTGCTGGTTAATTTGGAGCAGGTAGTCCCAATTTTCGTCATTTCAAGCAGGTATTCTTGTAGTTCTGAAGCAGATTGGTCAGGTGGGAAACGGGAGACAAATATATGGGCCTGCCGAGATATTTTCACTGCCTTAATTGTTGTATTCATTGCTAGCCCTAGCCTTGGTTCTCTTCTGGATGGAGAGGGGTTCCCAGAGTCCTGTTTTTTTTTCTGACGCAAACCCCTTTTACGAACTGTTGTCCACCCATGCTTTACATTCTGCTCACCATGGTGACTAGTGCCAAGCAGGTTTGAATAGTCTCTTGAGACATGGCCACATTACTAAAGGTCTCAGTAGCATTGCCTTCTGTTGCAGTTAATTTGTCGTTTGTTTGTGTTGGAAATCCATCATATGACAGACTATGCAGTTCAGGGTATATACGTATTACCTGCTGCCCATTGTTAGGATGGTTGGTCGTGTTCGTACAAATTTTTATGTCATTGGACTTCTCTTTTAGAACTTGAGAGTAAAGTACCTTACCGTTTTCTCCCTCCTCTAGTTTGGATATAGCTCTGCTGAGCTGTGAGAGAAGATGGTGTGAGAATAGGAGCGGCAGGCCTCCTGTCCTGAGGATCACTATGCTGTGTCGAGGTGATGATGATATTCCCGTCTGGATGGCCAGTTTGCCTGCTGCTCATCTCAGCTTCCAAGTCTGAGATCCTAGCGGTCAGTTTTCTGTGTTCCGAGGTTATGCTGCTACATATATCTTTTAGCTCTCTGTTTTGGCCATGCTAGGTATGCAGGCCACCTTTCAGTAGCTGCACTTCATCCTGAAGTGATTCTATTTTACTTAAGAGTATAGTTACATCAATAGAGTCGAAACGTATGGGTGGCAAGTCCAGGTTCTCACTTGCAAATATGGGCCTATGGTTAGTAGCCTTTATTTCCAAAATCTTTTTAACGATGTCCTCAAGGTTGAGCACATTTTTCTTTTCACCTTTGCGATGGATAAGCCTCTTGTCAGAGTTCCCATTGGTTGGGTATAATGTAAATAATTTTGCTTTAGCAGTCTCCATCTCTTCACCACTATAAAGGTTTTCACATAATGTGATTATCGTGTCAGTGGGTAATAAGTCAATCTTCACATTAATGAAACACAGAATGTTGTTGATAACAACACATGGCCCATCTGAAGATCCTTCCGCCATCGTTTAGTTCCGAAATCCTAGCCGGCTTTGCTCGAAGTCAGTGAAGGAATGTGACTTCAAGCATTGAAGAAAACGGAAATAATCTAAGAGGTAATGTATGCAAACTATAAAAGAAGCAGCAGCACAGCAAACATGCCCATATGGACCCCACGTGGACAACACATGGGCTAGAGTTACATATGGGCTTGGCCACGGGATCATGTGGTACCCATATGGATACCATGTATATACCATATGGATCCCATATAGAGCCCATATGGGCCATTGATGGGCTGTATGTGGTTTATAAATGGTATTCAAATGGGCAAGATATGGGACCCATATGGGTACCACATGGATCCAGTGGCCATGGTAGAAAATCTAGAAGAGGAAGAGCCATTGTTGTCCCAAGGCGACATGATGACTAAGCTGATTGATGCAGCATTGCTTGTATATATTAAGTTAAGGTGTTATATATATCCATTTCATAATTGTAAAGTTAGTGAAAAATTCACTTAATTTAGAGCTAGCATTTTTGGGCTCGTGTGGCATAATTTTTTTTGGGGGGGGGCGGGCACTGGCGCGTCCTTTCTACTCGTTTGTTGAATGCGGCACTTACAGGGCGTGATCTTATAGAGAGTTCTCTTGCAATTCAGTTTGGTTGTTTAGATACAAGATTGTTGCATCGTGCAATTGTGCAGTTGTGTTGTTGATGCAAGGTTTAGAAAGAAGACTATAAATAGTGCCCCTTTTGTTTTTTATCTTTTAATTAATACCTATGAAGTACTCGCGTTTCTCCAAGCGTCGCTTCGCTCTTTCCATAGATTTTCGCGACGCTGGAAGCGTTGCGTGACATCATTAACACGTAATTTACAAATTATGCCGTGAATGGTAAATTTTCAATATGTGGGCGTGTCTTCCACCATTTCTGACCAATTGTAAGTACAAATTAATCAGCTGAGATTAGTAGATTCTAAGAAAACTGACCGCTAATTGTTTCAGGGTCATGCAGTCTGTCTTTGTCTTGCTTGTTTTTCATGTTTCGCTGCAGATTTGCTCGTGGGTACTTCTTTATTTACCTTATTTCCATACAATAATGTCTCGTAGTGAAAGTGAAAGTGATACTGACATCGTGAGTGATGATTCTAGTGTCTCGAGTGTAGATTTTAGTGACAGTGATGATAATGCACCCGAAAGTACCAGTATCCCTAGTTTATGGATTGGTGTTTACCCTCCCGAAAGTGAGGCAGAAGGGACCAAATTCACATTTCGTCCAAGAAATGTAGGCCCTCAAAATGATCCTCCTCGAAATGCAGAGCCTATCAAGTATACAAAACTGTTTCTAAGTGACTCGTTATTGACTCATATTGTTAGAGAAACAAACAGGTATGCAGCCCTTAGAAATGCCCAAAAAGACTTGAGTACACTTCCTCATTCTACTTTCACTCACTGGAAAGACATGGACTTAGAAATGGTGAAGAAATATTTCGGACTGTGTTTCTGTATGGGACTCAACCCAAAGAAAAACATTCATGATTACTGGGATACGAGACGACTTCTCAAAAGTTCATTTGGAGAAGTGATGAGTAGACAGCAGTTTATGCGGAGAAATAGATTCCTGCATGAAGAACAGAACCTCATACATCCAGTATATGCCAAATAAACGACACACGCGTTACGGTATCAAAAAGTTCAATCTGTGTGAAGCAAATAGTGGGTACGTGTATCATGTTGACCTTTATTGTGGAAAAGACTTTTTTGCCTCCGGTTCTACTAGAGGTCTAGCGTATGAAGTTGTGATGAATGCCATGAAGGAAAGTAAGCTGCTCCACAAAGGATACCACCTTGTAACGGACAATTTTTACACCAAAGTGCTACTGGCTGAAGAGCTACTGAAGAACGAAGCCTCCCTAAGTGGCACAACTAGAATTACTTCGAAACATCTTCCAAGAGGACTGAAACAGGCAAAACTCCAAGCTGGTGAAACTCTCTACTTCAGAAAAGGCCAAGTACTCCTTGTAGGCTTCAAAGAAAAGGCAAAAAGGAAGACTGTGTACCTTCTCTCGACATTTAGACATGCAGAAAATATAACTGTTCGAAACAGGCGTGGTCAAGAAAACGTAAAGCCCAAAATTATTTCTGACTACAACGTCGGCATGGGTGGAGTCGATCTTAGTGATAAGAAAATTTTTCAGTATGCAAGTCAGAGATCAACTCGACAGTACTGGAAGAAAATTCTTATGAATTTGTTTGATATGGCACTCATCAATGCCTATATCATATACTGCCAGAATACTGATAAGCCGCTGCTAAGATCGAACTTCATATACTCCATCGTAGAAGCACTTGCCTACCCAAGAGCACAGCATTCCCCGGCAGGGCTAGTTCAACTTCCATCAAGTTCATCGGCATTATCTTCAGAGCACAAGTACTAAAAGCTTTCTGGCACACTGCTACGAAAGTGCGTTGTTTGTGGTCGAAGATCCCGTCACCACTGCCCAGGATGTAATGTTGGTGTTCATGAAGAATGTTGGCCAAAACTCCAGCACTACTGGAGGGATCTACATCCAGGAAGAAAGAGGAGTAATTCATCCAATCCCGATTACAAAGACTAGAATAAAATAAAGATAAGGTATGCAATTTATATTAGCTATTTTATAAATGTATTTACAAAAAGTACCTACTGTTATTTATATTATTTATGTTATTTATATTAATATCTATTTTATAAATATATATACAAGGTACCGTACCAATACTGCGAATAGCCCAACAGTGAGCGTTATCTCTGAAACCATTCATTTATCAAACATTTGGGCAGTGAAACTAATTTTCTTTTCAGATATGTAAGTTACCCATAAATTTTGAAGCTAAAGTAAGTAAAGAAAACTATTTTGATGGGGGACTTGTCTTGTTAATTTTATGCAACTGAGGCCTAAGGTAGGCCCACATCGAGTCAGCAACCATGAGGTAGGACCTAATAGGACCTCCAAATCCGTAAGTTTTAGTCTAGCGTAACTTATAGGTCGAAGTGGCCCTTCAGAGCTTGGCCGTTCAGGGCTCAGCTGGGATTCTGAACCCAATAAAATAAAAAATAACATGGTCCTTCGAAACCGGATTCTAGCCCAAGACTGAGTCAGTGACTATTATTCGCCAAAGTTCTGATTGTGCAAATTGTAGCCTAAGTTAGGCCTGGACGGGTTGAGCATAATTGAGTTAAGGTCCCAGGGTAGAAAGTTTGGTCGCCCAATTGCGAAACTTGGCCGCTAGTCTGTCGTTGTTTGGGGCCTACATTTTTACCGGTTTGGTTAATTTTGGTTTTATCGTTCGTAGGCGAAGGTTATAGATTTCAGTGCGCCAGTTACTTGGGTGGAAAATTTGATATTCCATACTGGTGGTTCGTCAGTACCATAACCAAGCAATTCAGTTTATTTGAAAAAAGGTAAATTTTGAGTTTGATTAGTTTGGTTAAGTATTTTCGCCAATTCAGCTTATTTGGCATTGAGCCCAATTGTTGTTTGCATTGAAGATGAGTGCAGCTGAATTGAATAAGTTTAGAAAAAGGAGAAGTGCCTACAAAGGTCTAATTACAAAGGTCATTGCCACTATAGATTCTGCCATAGAGCAAGAGGATTTAAGCTTAGTGACTGCGCAGCTTTCCATATTAGAAACTAAAAAGGTTGCTCTAAGCGAAGTAAATGTTAAAATTGAGGCTCTTCTAGAAGAGGATGAAATAGGAAATGACATAATTTACTTTGAAGAGATTATTGATGACAATTAAAGCATGCCACAGAGCAAAAGAGTTTAGCAGCTCAGTACAGTTAGAGACCAGGTCTAATAATGAAACACAGCCCTCAACAAACGGTGTTTGTGAAGTTAAGGTTAACAGATCTGCAGTTCAATTACCGAGGCTTGTACTCAAAACATTTTCTGGTAGTATTCAGGAATGGCAAGGATGGGCAGACAGTTTTCAGTCAGCAGTTCATTCTAGTCAAGTGTTAAGTGCGGTGGAGAAGTTTAATTATTTACAGTCCCTCTTGGAAAGGGAGGCAGCAAAGACAATAGCAGGATTAGCATTAGCAGAGGCTAATTATAATGTGGCTTGGGATATATTAAAGAAATGGTTTGGGAAGCCAGAGATCTTAATTAAAAGCCACCTCCGTGAACTTTTAGCTATACCTCCTGTTAATAATCCCAATAGTGTCAAGGAGTTACGGCAGTTATATGATGAATTTGAAGTAAGAATTAGATCCACGGACAACTTGGGTGTAGGAATGGAAAGGTATGGTGTAATGTTGGTCACTATACTGGAGTCTAAATTGCCTAGCTCAATTTTGCTTGAATTAAGTAGGGGACACTCTACGGAACATGTGTATATCCCCCTTCAGCAGCTGTTAAGCCTTTTAGGTACAGAATTAGCAAGACGAGAGGGAATTGAGTTTGCACAGTGAGATGTTAAACAAGGGGACAAAGGCAGGTACAGCACCAAGGTTTCTACAAAAAGGAATAGCCCAGGTACAGTGTCAGCTCTATATGCATCCTCTGAGAATACATTAAAGGGAATCAAGGAATGCATATTTTGCGAAGGCAACCACAAGTCATATAAATGTGAAGTGGCTGAGGCTTTACCTTTTGAGGAGAGAGAGGACAGGGTAACTAAGTCTACAGCATGTTTTAAATGTTTTTTGAAAGGTCACAGAGCAAGGTTTTGTAAGTTTCAAATTTTGTGCAAAGAATGCCATGGCCGGCATCAGCCATTATTGTGTGAAAACACTCCTAGTAGGCCTACCCCAGAAGTAGAGACATCAATGGCACATGCCACTGCTATGAAAGGGAGTAAAAGTAAAGGGAGATTATTGCAAACAGCTGCAGCATTATTAATTGGGAATGATGGAGAAGCTACTGTAAGAGTGTTGTTTGATAGTGGTAGCCAATGTAGCTTTATTAAGACCAGAATTTCCAGAAATTTTAAGTTTAAAGAACTTAAGAGGGAAAATTTAAGAATTTCTGGGTTTGGGGGTTCATTTCAAAACGGAACTAAAGTTAAGAAGGTACAAATTCTGGTTAAGGGGTTGTTACCACAAAGTCCTACCATCAAGGTTCAAGCTGTAGAAATTGAGGAACTTTGTGCTCCAGTCACTACTTGTTTAGATATGGCATGTGTCCAAGAATTGCAAGTTAAATGAATTAATTTTGGCAATAATAAGTTTGAAGGAACTGAAGATATTAGTCTTTTGATTGGAGCTGACTATTATTGGGACTTCATCACTGGTAACATTATCCGCATATCTCAAGGTCCTGTAGATATTGAAAGTAAGCTAGGCTGGATGCTACATGGTAGCTATTGCAATGAAATGGAGGTTAAAGCTCTTTTTGTTAAGATTGAGGAGAACAGCCATGGTTTGGAAAGGCGTTTGAAAGCCTTTTGGGAACTTGAATCTATTGGCATAAAGGACAAATAGGAGAAGCAGGCAAGTACAGTGAACAGTGATGTTATAGAGCAATTTGAAAAAGGTATTGGGTTTAGAGATGGTTGTTACGAAGTTAACCTCCCTTGGAAGGATTCTTGCAAACCCAGCTCAAACCTTCAGCAAGCTAATAGGAGGTTGGAGCAGGGCCGGATTAACCATTAAACAAAATAAGCCCGTGCTTAGGGCATCAAGGGAAGGGGGGCACCACAGAAATTTTCCATTGTCGGATTTACCATGGATTTATTATACTATTATAATCGCGGCTTATAGCCTATAAGCTGTTGAAAACTGAATTATATATTCATATATAGTATTTATTTTTTTTCATTGTTTGAATTTGTAGTGAACAACAACCCTTTTGAGAGAATAAATATATTTCGTTGTAATCACACACTTTACGCTTTGCGTTATTATTTTGTTTATATCAAATCTTTGAGCGCCATATTAAAAATACATATAGATTAAATATTTTCGTGTGCTATAGTAAATGTAAAAACAAGATTCAGTCATGCTGAACTTTATAAAATAATTGTAGAAGACAATATTGAGTGTGCCTTCCCAAATGTAGAAATTGCCTTTCGTATATTTTTAACATTAATGGTCACAAATTGCTCAGCTGAGCGTTCATTTTCTCAGTTGAAGTATATTAAAAATACCAACAGAACAACTGTGCAACAAGGCAGGCTGGATGCCTTATCTCTACTAAGTATAGAAGCAGATGTGTTACGTAAGATTAGTTTTGAGGATCTGATCAAAGACTTTGCAATTAAAAAAAGTAAGAGAAAACTTTTCAAATATAAATGAAGTGGAAGTATACAAAAATAAACATTATTTTCCATCTTACTGTAAGTTTTGTTTCATTTCAAAAAATAAAATTTTATTTTATGGTTCATTTTTGTTTATATTTTGAATTACATATATATGGGGCACCAAAATCTTTTAAGTGCTTAGGGCCTCTAAAGGTCTTAATCCGGCCCTGGGTTGGAGACTTCATTGCACAGGATAAGGAAAAATCAGGAGTTATTAAATGAATACAATGAGGCCATCGTAAGCTATGTAAAGGAGGGCTATGCTGAAAGGGTGCAAGGTGAGCCGGTGAGCCAGGAGGCACATTATCTGCCACACCATGCAGTGGTACGGCGAGACAAAACTACCACCAAACTGAGGTAGTTTTTGATGGCTCAGCCAAGGACAAAGGTGGTGTGTCCTTGAATGATTGTCTGGACGCTGGGCCAAATTTAAATGCAGAATTATTTTCCTTGTTACTGCGATTCAGGTTTGGTAGAGTAGCATTGACTGCAAATGTGAAGCAAGCATTTTTGAGGATAAAGTTAAAACCAGAGGACAGAGATGCATTAAGGTATCTGTGGGTGGATACGAAAGACTTGTTGGAAAATGAAACGAAGATTCAAGCATATAGAATATAGAATGAAGTCAGTGTTGTTTGGCCTCAGTTCTAGTCCATTTCTTTTGGCTGCTACTATGCAATACCATTTTGAGAAATATTCTGAAGTCTCTCCTAATACTATTGAACACATAAGACAAAATTTTTATGTTGATGATTTGCTGTGTTCAGTGGATAATACAGAAATGGCTAAATAGATATCCATGGAGGCTAGAGCTATAATGAGGGAGGTGGCATGGAGCTTAGAAAATGGCAGACCAATCATTCTCAGTTATAACAGTTTATGAGTCAGTCCTGTGTAGGACCTGATTCAGCAGAAAGTATTGAGGATCTGGATTAAGGAGTTGTTTGTAATAGACACAAAGGTGCTAGGCATTGTTTGGCAGCAAGGAGAGGGTTTGTTTATCTTCAATGGGAAATCTTTAGTAGAGCTGGCTGAGAATGAGACAAGGTGGACAAAACGTACAGCTCTTAGTTTGGCTTCGAAGGTCTTTGATCCTCTTGGATTCGTGGCTTCATTTGTGATAAAGTAAAAAATTTGGTTTCAGAGCCTCTGGGAAATTGGACTTGGTGGGATCAAGAGTTATCCGATCATATGGTGGTAAAGTGGAAATATTGGTTCAAAGAATTGGCACATCTTGGAGACATTGAAATCCCAAGATGGTACTTTGGGGAGTTGAACAATAGTCCAGATAATTTGGAGATGCACATCGTTTGTGATGCAAGTGAGGAAGCCTATGCAACTTTCATTTATGTAAGAGGCACATTCGAAGAGGAAGTAAGTTGCAGGTTGGTTACTGCAAAGAGCAGAGTAACACCGTTGAAAAGGCTTTCTATTCCAAGGTTGGAATTGATGGGTGCAGTCATTGCTAATCGGCTTGCAGTTACAGTGCAAAACTCTTTGGACCTTTATGAAATTCCAAGCTATTATTGGACAGACTCCACTATAGTTTGGCACTGGTTAAGAAACCAAGTAAGGAAATGGAAACCATTTGTTGCCAATAGGGTGGAGTGAGATGAGAAAATGCACTGTGAACAGTTGTGAAGTTATGCAGCAGGACCCCATATTGATGCTTGAGGACATTTGCAGTCTGAAAAGGTTGTTAAGAGTGACAGCACGGGTATATAGATTTACAGACAACATTAAGGGAGAAACAAGAAGGGAAGGAATTCTGAACAGTAAGGAGATTCAGCAAGCCAGGCAATACTAGGTGTATATGTGGAGAAGGAAATATTTGCTGAAGAGAAAAAATTGTTCACCAGCAGTCCATTACAGGTTCTACCAACACATGTGTGGTTTGCAAGTGTTGAAGTGAAAAACCGTATCATGGAAAGGTGGCTCCACTTCCAAAAGAACGGTGCATCTATACTGTAGGGTGTCCCACTTATGACTTTTTTTTTCAGATCCATTGAACATACCTTTTTTCCTGTTAGAAATGGTTCACTTTTACAAGATTTTTGTCAAATATCAACATATTTCATATCAAAAGAAAGGTCATTCGAAGCTTTATTCAGTAAGGTACAAGAAACAGTAGTAGGGTGTTACCGACCTCCTTAGAGCATCATCCCAATGCAGCTCTGCGGCGATGGGCCTCGAAAGGATAAGACGAGTGAGAACTTTATTTATCTTATCGAATGGAAGTGGGAACAACTTGGTTAACATTAGGTTAAAATTATATAAATTAAACTACTTTAAGCTTTTGACAATGTTAACAAAGCCCCCATCGTTTTTTTTTTTATTTCTCAAAAATAACACAAAAAGATCTTTACCAATAACGTCAAAAACAATATCTTACGTCAAAAACAATATTTTTACGTCAAAAACAATATTTTTGAATAATAAATTAGAAGAGATTTGTGCTGAGGAAAATGTACCCTTCGTAAAGCTGTGGTCCGAATTCAGTTATCCTAGCCTTTTTATAAAAGATGGGGGTGCATTTTAATGAAATAGGTAATGCTAGGCTAGGTAGGTTAATAGACGAAAACGTGCGAAAGCTGTATAGGTCGAAGCCTTCTTTAAACGTTGTGGGTCCGGGGAACGCGGGCCCGACGTGATAAATACTGTAGTTTAAAACGCGGGCCCGTGGTAAAAAATAACTTAAACGTCTTTTATTGTAACGCGCGTAGTATTAGAAATAAATTAAATGAATTTAAGGCGATAATTTATTCCGACAACTATGATATAGTTGCTATCACTGAAACTTGGTTAAATACCGTGACTCGGGACTTGTTGGGGGAACTTGATATACCGAGTTTTAAACTCTTTACTAATGATAGGTTACATAGGTTTGGTGGAGGTGTTTTGCTGTATATTCGTAATTCCCTTAGGGCTATCGAGGTTAAGTTAGATTTTCCGGCAGCAATTAATGCGATATGTGTTGAAGTTAGGGCGCGTAGTATTAGTTTTAATTTTGTTGTTGTTTATAAACCTCCCGTTCAACCCCTCGATACAGATATTAGATTTTACTCAGTTCTTGGTAATTTTATTGACAATCGGAATAGTATAATTGTCGGAGACTTTAACTGCCTTAATGTTAATTACAAGAATTTTACTGGTAATGAGGAGGGTTTGAGATTGGTTGAGTTTATGGACGATAACTTTTTACGACAGATAGTTACCGAACCAACGCGCGGTGATAATATTTTAGATTTGGTGATGACGAACGGCGAGAATATAGTCGAAGGTTTAGAAGTAGGCGAGAGTTTAGGATGTAGTGATCATCAAATTCTTAGGTTTAAGTTAGCGATAAAAAACACTCAGGATAGTAACGTAATAGAAGTCCCTGATTTTCGTAGGGCTAATTTTGATAGTTTTGCGGATAGGATGAGAGTAGTGGACTGGGATAACTTATTTATGGGTAATGACACAAATTTGCGTTGGGTGGCGTTCAAAGAAAGTTTTAGGAATATTGAAAGGGAGTTTATTCCTCGTAGGCCCAAGCGCGCTAGAAATCATGGTAGGCCGAAGTGGTGGAGTAGGGAAATAGGCGAGTTCATAAACGAGCGTAATAGAGCGTATAGACTTAATAAGCGCAATGGCACGGCAGCTAACTTTAATAGATATATCGAGCTTAGACGTCAGGTTAAAAGATCAGTTAGGAGTGCCAAGCGTAATTTAGAGATGCTTATAGCTGCGGATAGTAAACATAATCCAAAAAAGTTTTTTGAATACGTAAATAATCGTAAGCCGGTAAAAGATAACATAGGCCCTCCAGTGGATGTTAATGGCGCTTTGGCTTCTGAGGCTCAGGCGATGGCGGGTATTTTCAATAACTTTTTTGCGACAGTTTTTACCGTAGAAGACGTAAGTAATGTCCCCGACGTGGACGATATCGTTCCATTTAGTAGCGAGACTATTTTGGATGAAATAACTGTTTACGAGGGTGAGATTGCGCATTATATCGATAGGCTAAAAGTTAGCAAGGCTCCAGGCCCTGACTCTTTTTATCCCAGACATTTGAAAGATTTGAAAGACGTTATCGTAGGCCCCTTAACGAAGATTTTTAATCAGTCACTCGAAACGGGGATTATTCCTGAAGACTTCAAATTAGCTAACGTCACGCCTATTTTTAAAAAAGGCGACCGCGCAGTAGCTAGCAATTATAGACCCATTAGCTTAACGTCAATTGTCGGTAAACTTTTGGAATCCGTAGTTAGGGATCGTATCATCGATCACTTAGAAAGTAGAGATTTGATTAATAGAAGTCAGCATGGGTTTCGACGCCATAGGTCTTGTTTAACTAATTTGTTAGAATTTTATAACGAAATAGTGCGCGAATACGATAGGCATAGAGCAGCTGACGTTATTTATTTAGATTTTAAAAAGGCGTTCGATACAGTTCCGCATAGGAGACTAATTGCGAAGGTCAAAGCGCACGGTATACGCGGTCAGGTAGCTAACTGGTTAGAAGAATGGCTTCGTGCTAGGAGACAGAGGGTGGTAGTTAATGGCAGTGAATCGGGGTGGTTAGATGTAGGTAGCGGTGTCCCACAGGGTTCAGTGTTAGGCCCATTGCTATTCGTAATTTACATTAACGACATAGATGTAGGATTGACTAGTAACGTGTCAAAATTCGCGGACGATAGTCCAGTGGCGGCTCGTGACTAAAAATTCTAGGGGTGCTGTCTCTAAGAATGGGTTGAAATAATTACTGTAATAAAAGGATGAACATTGAGCAATGAATAAAAGTTTCAAAAGTTATTGAAAAAGTTATTCAGTGAGCTCATCCTTATATTGTTCTTGATTATTTCAATTGTAAATAAAAAATTTAGGGGTACTGCAGTTCCGCAGTGCCTACCGACGAGCCGCCACTGGACGATACTAAAATAGGCGGTAAGGTTGTTAACGAGGACGATAGTAATAGGCTCCAAGACGATGTAAATAGGATTACGGAGTGGACAGATAAGTGGCAGATGCAATTTAACGTAGACAAATGTAAAGTTTTGCATATAGGTTCTCGCAACAATAATTACACGTACACGATGGATAATAGGGAGTTAGCGAGCGTTGACGAGGAAGTAGATTTAGGCGTACGCGTATCTAAGGATTTAAAGGTTAGGAACCAGTGCCTGGAGTCTTGCGCAAAAGCTAATAGGATGTTAGGCTTCATAGCGCGTAATTTCAAATTTAAATCGAAGGATATTATATTGCCCCTTTACAAGTCCCTAGTCAGGCCTCATTTAGAATATGTAGTTCAGTTTTGGTGCCCGTACTTGCGTGAGGATATTGATAGGTTAGAAAGGGTTCAACGTCGTGCCACGAAACTAATTCCGTCATTGCGCAACAAGCCTTATGAAGATAGGATTAAAGAGTTAGACCTGTATTCACTCGAAACTAGGAGATTAAGGGGGAGCTTATTGAAGTTTTCAAAATAGTTAATAACATCGATAATGTAAATTTTGACAAATTGTTCACTTTCGATAAAAGTAATACTCGTAATAACGGATTTAAGTTGCGTGGCAGACGTTTCATTACTAATATCGCTAAAAACTTCTTTACGTTTAAAGTAATTGATAAATGGAATAATCTTCCCGCGTCAGTCGTTCATTCTACCAGCGTTAATATGTTTAAGAAACGTTTAGATAAGCATTTTAAAAATATTAACGTTGTTTAAAATAAAAAAAACAGTTAGTCACAGGAGCTCTGGGGGTGGTGGTCGAGGATGAGTCTGTTGACGATTAATGCCAGCTTGTGACATGCCAGCGTGTGATGCCAGCAAAAAAAAAAAAATAATAATTAGACTAACATGAACGTAGATGTAACCCACTTTTTGTTTAATTTTACCTACTTTTTTTTTTTTTTTTTTGCATGTCTGTAACTCTCTTTTCTTGCATGTTTGTAGTTTGCATGGTATGACAGTGAGTTAAGACTGTGTTTGCATGGTTTGTAAGCGTTCTTATTTTACTTCTTTTCATCTTTCACCTCTCTCCTATTCTCTCCGACTATTTTTCTGACTTGTCGGCAGTGGCCGGCGGATGATGATGGTGAGTCTTTTTTCTCTTTTTCTGAATGAATGTTAACCCACGAGTGATAGGTGTTCCTCCTTACTTAACCCCTTATTCTCTTCTCTTCTCTTAACCCCCTACTCTTTCCTTTCTCTCGGGCTAATCTTAGAGTGGATCTTAGGGTCTTTGTTAGCCTTAGCTTCTGTAGATCTGTAGATCAGAAAATAAAGGTTAAAACAAAAGAAAGTAATCTTAGGAACCTTTTGCACTTAAAGCAATGCACAAACTTTTATCCTCTTGAAACAAAGCTTAAAATAAAAAACAAAAACAAATAATCTTAGTTGCATTTTAACCTTAGAGCAGTGACCAAATTTATCTTTGTCATGTATTGTTTGGGATTGCATGTCTATTTTGTTCAACGACCTGTAAAAGTTGTTGAAACTCATTTTCATCCTTACAATGCCTATGAAAATCTTGCATGAACTTGACGCCACGCTTTGCCTTGTCATTTACTACTTTGGCAGACGAAATAAGGCCCCCTCATTCTTTTAAAATCGTCATCGTCTTCCCATAATGATATGGGTTTTTTAATCCATTCCCTAGATGAGTTGAGAAGTCTGAATAGGTACCAAGATCTTGGACCTATGAGGCGATGAAGTCTGACACCCTGCTTCAGAATAGGGAAAATAGGCTGACCTGGTTGTGAACTCTTGAGGAGGATCATATTTTGTTAATTCTTTGGCCATCTTAACCTTTTCTTCATTATTAACAGAGCCAAACAAAGCCATGGGGACGAGCTCTTCAGTCAAGTATAAATCATGACCTCGAAAAATGGCTAGGGCAGATTCGGCAACCTCACTCTCTATTTTTGTGTATTTTATCAATTCATTGTAGAATCTAACATCATTTACAGGAGCGTCGGATGATTTAGTACAGGACAACCAATATTTTCCATAAAAAATGGATGTAAACTGACAAAATCTTTCAAGTTCTTGAATAGTGACATCATCGTAGCCAGCTTGGTGAGAGAAGGCATGCATTTTATTGGTGTAAAGGATTGAAGCCATCCATCTTGCATGATGGAAGGCTTCTGGCTTAATACAATGAATTTCTCTGGAAGGCACTTCATTCAGAATGAGGAGAATTGTCTCTGCCAATTCTCTCTAGTCACCGCGAGGAAGAGAACTCTTTTGGTTAAGAATATCATTCATGAAACTGATGCTGGATTCTCTCATATCTCTTAAATACCTATCTTTTATTTCAAGGTGTCTGTGAGGCAGTTTAGTGTCAATATTTTTCCAAACACTTTCTCTAAAGTTCTTGAAGGCTTCATTTTCAGGTGAATTAGTTTTACCAAATATTCTGATGTAGACAGTAGCCAAAATCCTCTCAGAAATATGATGATGGCATGCCATCCACAGTAATTTTTTTCCAAGAAGTTCTTCCACCTTTTGGCATGCACCTTTTTTCCATCCGGTGTTTGAGGCAGTTGTATCAAATACTAGCCCATACACATTGTCTTCTAGCTTCCATTTTGAGATGGTTTCAAACACGCTTGTTGCTTGAGTTGATCCGGTACTGTCTTTGATTTTTGCTATGGAGAGTAATTTCTCAAAATCATTTTCCCCAGTAACTAGTATTGTCAAGCTTTCCTCCTTTCCACCTGATAAATTACAGATCATTTTGCTATCCCAATAGATCAGAACATACTGGGGAGGAACGAAATCACCTTGGATGTCCTGCCACGTTCTTTTTTTTGATATTGTAGCTGCTCGAGCTGAAGTAGTTTTGTATATGCTCATTTCTTCTATGTTTTTGCCACACTCTGCGGCGACAACTGATGCAAAAACTGTACGTTGCCTTATGGAGAGTCCAAGACGATCTGCTGTGTTTGATACTAGTGTTGATTGAAGCAAACTACTTGGTCTTGGTTTTGATGAGCCTGGCTGGGGTTCTGGAGAGTATTCTTCACCCGAAGAATTATCTGTGTCATCACTCTCAGTGATGGTTGGATTGCCTGATCTCTTTTCCACTGTTTTTCGTTCAGCTTCTTTCATTTGTCACTTTCTTTCTTCATCGAATCTTACTTCTTTCCTTTGCACTTTTGACACATAAGCTTTATCTAAAGGGCCAAAACACATCTTCCTCTTCCCTCTTTGGTCTTCTAGGAAATTTATGTCCTCTTTATTTGTTCCCGAGTTCTTAGGGAATTCGTTCTTATCTCATGAAATACGTTTTGTGTAGAAATATCAAACAGATCATTCAACTGACCCAAGTAACTTTGTTTTTTGGTTTCATAACATTTAGCTTTTTTGCTCTTTATTACTGTTTCATGTAATTTTATCAAGTTTAGTAGCATGATTCGTGGGGTTTTATGTCTTACGACATCCTGTTGAGAATTTGAGCCCCACTAACCTGATGAAATGCCTTTTACTGTACCTTAACCCATAACATATTAAAATTGAATCTTTTTCCGATATATTTAGTATAAGTGGACCATTTCTAATAGGAAAAAAGCTATGTTCAATAAATCCGAAAAAAAAGCCATAAGTGGGACACAATAGGTTGATTATAATACAAAAATGGGTATTTCTAGCATTTTCAGGGGGGCCCGTTTTCGGGGGTGGGTCGGGGACCCCAAAATTGTTAAATTGAATCTTTTTTATATATATTTAGTAAAAGTGAACCATTTCTAACAGGAAAAAAGGTATGTTCAATGGATCTGAAAAAAAAGGTCATAAGTGGGACACCCTACTATACTGCCCTAATTGATGTAGTCGGAGTAGACTTTGCAGGTCCAGTCTGTGTGTATGAGCAAGGGGAATATAGCAAAAGTTATATATGTCTTTTCACATGTGCTACCACCAGAGCAATCCATTTAGAGTTGGTAAACAACTTAAGTAGTGATGTATTTCTTTTGGCCTTTAAAATGTTTGTGAACAGAGGGGGTTTCCCAAATAAAATCATATCGGATAATGCAAAAACAGTCAAAAAGGCTGCAAAGGAATTCCAAGAAGTTTGGTCCTTGCTAAAAGAGGACGGATTCCAATCCTACTTTTCACACCATGGGGTACAGTGGGAGTTTATTGTTGAGAGAGCACCATGGTGGGGAGGATTTTGGGAAAGGCTAGTGAGAAGTGTAAAGTGTCCATTAAAGAAACTTTTGGCTAATGCTCATTTGAGCAAAGAAGAATTCTGCACTGTTTCGTGTGAAGCAGAAGCAATGGTAAACAGCAGGCTTATAACAGTATGCAGGATGCAGAGCCATTGACACCAAATCATTTTCTTTGTGGTAAACGATTAACATCAAGCCCCAGTTTGCCAGAAGACTTACAGCCTATCCAGAGCAGTCAAAAAGAGTTAACCAAAAGGTTCAAGTACCTTGAAGAACTACAAGATCAGTTATGGAAGCGGTAGCAGATGGATACTTGCCAGAACTCAATTATTACCCATCAGGCAATGTGAAGGGCTCCACTGCAAATTGTATCAAGGTGGGAGAAGTGGTAATGATTGGGGATGAAACACCAAGGTAATGCTGGAAGCTTGGCATAATTGAAGAGTTGTTTGTTGGCAAAGACAATTTAGTTAGGTCTGCACTGATAAAGACTTCAGGAGGAAAATTAAAGAGACCTATACAAAAACTCTATGCTTTAGAAATCAGCAAAAACACGGATAGTCACGATGAAACATTTGGGTTACAGCCTCATGGAGAAGGTTTGGCTAAACTTGCAGAAGGTAATGACAACAATACCTCTTCGGTGGGGAGTGTTAGAAAATCTAGAAGAGGAAGAGCCATTGTTGTCCCAAGGCGATATGATGACTAAGCTGATTGATGCAGCATTGCTTGTATATATATTAAGTTAAGGTGTATATATAGGTATGCATCTCATAATTGTAAAGTTAGTGAAAAATTCACTTAATTTAGAGCTAGCAGTTTTGGGCTCTTGTGGCATCATTCTTTGGGCACTCTTGTGGCATCATTGTTTTTGGGGCCACTAGCGCGTCCTTTCTACTCGTTTGTTGAATGCGGCATTTACAGAGCGTGGTCTTATAGAGAGCTCTCTTGCAATCCAGTTTGGTTGTTTAGATACAAGATTGTTGCATCGTGCAATGGTGCAGGTTGTGTTGTTGTTGCAATGTTTAGAAAGAAGACCATAAATAGTGCCCCTTTTGATTTTTATCTTAATTTTATAAAACTGAGGCCTAAGGTAGACCCACATCGAGTCAGCAACCCTGAGGTAGGACCTAATAGGACCTCCAAGTCCGTAAGTTTTAGTCTAGCTTAACTTGGGATGTAGATCGAAGTGGCCCTTCAGAGCTTGGCCGTTCAGGCCCATATGTAGCCCATGCAGGGGCGTAGCCAGGGGGGGCCATGGCCCCCCCAACACCAAGATTCAATTGTTCATATGATAATTAATCTGAAATAATGGTCGTTCGGTTGGATGAAGGAAGGCGAGTTTAACACACGTTAAAAAAAAGTGTAGTTTATAAAACGATCTTTCAAACTCTTTTCTTTTATAATCACAATCAATCATACATACTTTTGGCACCCCCAATAAAAAATTGTTGGCAAATCTTTGAGAGCTCACACACCACGCATCGATGACAAAAAAGAAATATTGACCACAACTATCAGTTTTTCAATAGAATTTTGTAGTCGAAAGACATCAGCGGGTTATAATAGCAATAATAAACTTCTTTCGCTGGAGTTTTATCGTTTCGGACGTAGATATCATAAAGCTTAAACTTCACGCCCAAATGACTCTCAGTTTATAGCTTCTCTCAAGCATGTGTGATTTGTGACCGAATACATCTTCGAATGTCACTAATACCCCAGTATATAATGGTGTAGACCTTCACGGTAGCAGCTATTAAAGCATCTCTCTCCAGTTTATTTTCATTTTTACCTGACTCTAAAACGCTAAACATGTATAATGATGAAGACATTTTCAATTTGCAAAATAATAATAATGGTGCTCTTCCAATATGTGCTCTACCGCGAAACTGTGATCTACCATATTCCAATACGTGCTCTACCGTGAAACTAGCCTTATAAGGCTAACTAACGAAAATATCATGACTTAACCTAACCAATCGTTAGGTCAACTATACGCCCTTGACGATTGGTTAGGTTAAGTCGTGATATTTTCGTTAGTTAGCCTGGAATATGGAATATTAGTTGGAATATGGTAGATCACAGTTTCGCGGTAGAGCACATATTGGAAGAGCACCGTAAAACTATATTCCAATATTGATAAATTTATCTGACTGATAAATCACATTAAAAATAATGCATCATAGTCGAAGTGAGTAGGCGCTCACTGATACGCATAAGCTGAGAATATACGCTATTCACTGCTAATTACGAATTATAGAAAATCAGCTAGCATCCTTTTCTGTAAAAATTAACAGTTAATTAGCTTTGAAATGGTGGGAATATCAAATTTGATTGTCAAACGCGGCTGTTTTTATCTTACCCTTCTAGAACTATGTCTATCTATCTATATATTGGTCATGTGCGATGGGGCGCGCAAGAGAACCATCAAATTGACCTTCGTGTGAAGAGAGAACTGACGCACGGAAGCGCGGCGGCGTATCTCAGAGATACTTAAATCCAATTGAGTTGAAATAAATGAACACGTATCAACTAGTGCTACATTGTACAACTTTAACTCTCTGGATGCATAAAGTTTACACGTATTTTACAATCAGCGAGACACCCAGTTAAGTTTTCAAATTTATTTTCCAGTTTCAGATAAATTATTTTTAGAGTAGTTAACCATACAGAACATATTTATAATAATCAATCTCGGGATTCCATTAGTGTTAAGCGAAGCGAGCGCTCTACATCCACCCACCAATTTAGGTATCCGATGCGATGTTGGCGGTTTTATGTATTCCATATATATATATATATATATATATATATATATATATAGAGAGAGAGAGAGAGAGAGAGAGAGAGAGAGAGAACAATATAAGTATTTGCTCATATAAGGTGTATTTTATTCAAATAATCTTGTTTTGTATGATAAATTTGTTTATTTACATGGTCAACTCAATTTTAATTTCTGCGTAAATGATTTTAAAATATCTGCCTCCACCGCAGATTAACCCCGAAAAGAGACGACATAAAAACATGCCTTTTCCTAAATAAATAAATAATATTAATAATAATAAATTATCCCTTTTTTAATACAGTTAACAAAAATATAAAATAAGTTACAGACCTAAAACTTTACTTTAAAAATAGAATAAACTATATGTTTCCCCTATTTTAGATGGATATGAAAAAATTATTATTTTTAAATCAGCAAGAATTCATAATTATAAAATTATAATTATGAGAACTGAAATTACAATTTTATATTTAATTTTCTCGATTTGTTCATTTATTGAGTTGCTTTAACATCCGCCTTTGACCCACGGTTGGGATTTATTTTCCGTACGAAGGGTTCATTTATTTTTATTTTGAATTGAAGTGTTTTACGCCAGCCTTAGACCCACGGTTGGCATTTATTTTCCGTACGATTTGTTTTATCCTCACCTTAGGCCTACGGAGCTCTTTTTTCTTTCTTTTTGAATTGAAATTTTTACCAGTACGAATTGTTCATTTATTTCGTACGAGATGTTTTAACCCTGCCTTAGACCTACGGGTATCATTAGGGTACTCTGAGTAACGAGACCCGTCCGGGGTGCGAACCCGGTTCCTTTTAGCGCGCATAAACGTACACTGTAACACCTGGCTGATGCCTAGGGCCACCAGCAACCGGACGGACTGATGCCTAGGGCCCCAGCAACCTGACGGCTGATGCCTAGGACGCCCAGCAACCGGACGGCTGATGCCTAGGGCGTCCAGCAACCGGACGGCTGATGCCTAGGGCCCCCAGCAACCGGACGGCTGATGCCTAGGGCGCCCAGCAACCGGACGGCTGATGCCTAGGGCGCCCAGCAACCGGGCGGACTGATGCCTAGGGCCCAGCAGCCTGAAGGGTGATGCATAGGGCGCCCAGCAACCGTTTAACGCGCGACTCTATATAGTGGATAGGTGTCGTTACGATTTGGAAGATTATTTCCAATCCCGCTATGCCGAGTGAAGAAGAGTTCACGATTGAAAAGTTCGGGGCGTTAAGAAAAAATCCCCGATTGGAAAGGCATGATTATAAACTTGTACTTAATGTTGTGGTTAACGATGACATTTTTGTGCGTGCTTTTGATTGTATTCTAGCCGTGCTTAAAGATAACTTTCCCGCCGAGTGTAAAGTGGGGACAAAAATAGTATTGAACGATATGAAAGCCATTTATATCGAGTATAGACCGCCGTATCAGTTAAACGGTGAAGTGATGCTTGGACGATTTTACCACATCGTACAAAGTAATGGCGATGTGGATATATGTAGACTCTATCAAATGCGAGTTTAGCGTTTTGCAACGTAGAAAGTAAAGACAATATATATTTTTCCTGTACTAATATGATTATAAGTTTTGTATATTTTTCCTGTACTAATATGATTATACGTTTCGTATATTTTCAACATAATTAATATAATTATATATTTTCCTGTACTAATATTTTGTTAATACTATGCTTTGTATGATTATATATATTTAATATAACTGTATATATATTTTTCCTGTACCAATATTTGATAATATAACTTCTGATAATATAACTATATTTTCCTGTACTAATATTTTGTTAATGCTATGTTTTGTATGATTATATATATTTAATATAACTGTATATATATTTTTCCTGTACTAATATTTTTATAATGCCCCGTTTTGTATGATTATATATTTTCCATTCATGCTGCTATTATTTGACCATATATATATGTATCGTTGTATATCCATTAATTCAGCTAAAATAAACAGAACGATGTATTGGTGTTTTATTTATTCCTTTTTGTTTGAACACGAGAGTTTAGCGTTTTGCACCGTAGAACATAAAGAAATATATTTAAATTGTGTGTATATAATATATACTAATATTTTATTGATAATACTATGTTTTGTATATTTTCAAATGCGAGTTTAACGTTTTGCACTGTAGAACATAAAGACAATACATTTTGATAATGCTCCGTTTTGTATGATTATATATTTTCCATTCATGATGCTATTATTTGACCATATATATGTCCTGTTGTATATCCATTAATTCAGCTAAAATAAACAGAATGATGTATTGGTGTTTTATTTATTCCTTTTTGTTTGTACACAATTATATCATTTGTTTGGTTTCTAAAGCGGATTTCAGAATAATAATGAATTGCTATTTGTCAAATCGGTCTTCTAAGCCAGCTAATGGATGAATATATGGTATAATTTAATAAATAAGTAACGAAGCTGACAACTCAACTTTCTAAGCCGACTGACGGATGAATATATGGTTTAATTAAATACATAGTGCAATCTGGCAACTCAACCTTCTAAGTCAACTGGCTGAATAATATATGGAATAATTTGATAAATATTGCTATCTGGCAACTCAGCCTTCTAAGCCAACTGACTGAATAATTCACTGGGCAACACGTATTTTATTGAATGATATCTGACACTTGATTCTAGGTAATTTGGGTGCGCTGAATACGAATTTCAACTCGGTTTGGCTCTATCAGGTCCTGATTCTTGTCGACAGCCTATGTGCCATTTTCCAGATTTTTCAAATTAGGACTAAAAAATTAAGTCATGTGTTAAATTTTTTTTTCAAGTTTCATGAATACAAGCAGTTCAAACTACAGTAAAATTACATTATAACGATAGAAATGACTTAAAATAAAAAAACAAACAGATATGAAGCTTTCACTGTGGCAAAAATTTTCTTTTGTAAGACTTTCTAGCGTATTTGCTTGTTGATGGCAGGTCTCTTTTCAAGCACCAGCAGTAATCAGCCATCATGTGGGAATCCCAGCGGCCTTGGTACCGTTCCTCCATAATTTTTATATCTTGGTGGAATCTCTCCCCTTGTTCGTCACTTACATCACCTAAATTACTTGGAAATTGGTCAAGATGGCTATTCAAAAAATGCATTTTATGCTCATATTGCAACCTAACTCTTTGTAGTCCTTAAAAGTTTTTTTACGATTTCTTCGTAATTATCTGCCCTATAATTGCCTAAAAAGTTTTCTATCAAGTCCACGAATGAGAACCAGCCATTTTTTTCCCGTTCATTCATGACATTAGGAAAATTGCTGTCTTTAATCATTGTTCTTATTTGTGGACCGTCGAAAATTCCCGCCTTGATTTTTTTATAACTTAAACTTAGAAATTTTGAAGTTATGTATTTGAAACACTCGCCGTTCGTATCTAAAGCTTTTACATATTGTTTAATGAGGCCTAGTTTTATATGCAGAGGAGGAAATATGATTTTATCTCTGCTCACTAAAGGTGGATTAATTACGTTTTTTTCTCCGACAGTAAGTGATGTTCGTGCTGGCCAGATTTGTTTGAAATAATGTTCTTCCTTGGCTCTGCTGTCCCATAAGCAAAGGAAGCAGGGATATTTAGTATACCCTTCTTGTTGTCCTAGCAGAAAATTAACCTTTTCTATATGTTCATACTTTTCTTTTAATTTTGTTGAGTGCCCAATCGGTATCGAGCCGTATAGATTGCCATTATGCAACAACACACACTTAAGACTTCTTTTCGAACTGTCTAAAACAAGCGCCAATCATTTGCATCGTAAGACTCAACCCCATCTTCTTTAACAAACCAACTATGTCGCAGCAATATACTAAACTATCCTCTGTTCTAAAATATTTAACAAGTTCTTCTTCTCTTTTTCTGTAAAATGAAATGTATGTGTTTGAAGTAAACAAGTTTTTCTCTTTAAGTCTTGAAGCTAAAATTTCCGCAGCCTTTTTTGGCAAATTTAGATCCCTTACAAGATCATTCAACTCGGCCTGGTTAAACTTTTGCGGATCGTTTTGACTTTCAAATACGCTGGGGTCAAAATCGGTGTCTGACTCCTCAAAGTGCATAACAATATTTTCAGGAACATCTTCAACTAATTCTTGAGTTGGCAGACCCTTAAATTTTGGAATGGGGATCTCATTTGAATGTAGCACAGGTCGTATCGCGGTGTCGAAATTTGGGTACTCGATACAATGTTTATTTTTCTTAGTGAAGCCCGAAGTCTTGACAAAGCAAAGGTAGTAATCGGTCTCGTGGTTAGTAGGCTCTCGCCACACCTGATATGGAAAAAAAATTGTAAAGCGTTAACAAAAGCGACGAGAGACTTGTTTTTATGAATTTTATCAAAAGTTATCACCCAAACATTTAACATTTCTATGTGTTTCAACCTTATGCAATATTTGAGATTCTTATAAACATTTTCTGTAAATTTTTGTTTATGTACCTAAGTTACAATTACATTTAGGTAAGTTACAGTATACTAGTGATTAAATTACGTAGTTTTATGAAATCATAAACTTACCATCGGAACTCCAAAAGGTATTTTTGAATCCGAACCCTTCGTCCAATGTCGCAGTCTTTCAATGCATATAGTGCAGGCTTTATGTGGAGCCCACGATTTATCTTGGTTCCCAGTTTTATGCCAAAATAAGCTAAGTAAGCTCTTTTTACGAAGTCAGTTATATTTGCTCGTTGATGTGGAAGTGTAAAATTTCCACATATATAACAAAAGGAATCAGGGTTGTTTTTGCATTTGAACTTTCTAGTGCTTGATGACATATTGCTTGATTGTTCTGCCAATTTGTAAAGGTATTTAAAGCCCTTAATTCATATAAATTTAAGAAAATCTGAAATAAAACAAAAATTAGTTTAAATAGGTACTTATTATGAAATAGGTACTTACAATCTATGAAATTAAACTAGAAACACGGATGAGTAGGTACAATATAAATTACGTCTAATTAAATCAACTATATTAAATCACGATGACAAAATTACTCACTAAATCATATGCCAATTCAAAATTATGTTAATGCCCAAACTTAATTAACTAACTCAACTGACTGACTGACTGACTGACTGATTGAATTGACTGATTAACTCTGGAAACGAGTCGCTTTTATATATTTTAGTTGTCCCTCTAGAATACTCTACAGAGAACAGGAACGCTCGAGAAAATTTTAGAATTCTATGATATTTTTAGCTTAATTTACTAATATTAAAATGGGTTAAAAATGACAAAATTAAAAATATTTTTAGGGTGTTACATATAAAAATATACATAATACAACAATACCATAACAATAGGTACAAATACCTAGATAAAAACCTAGTTGCATAATGTGTAACTGCAAAAAGACAGCGAGTATTGAGAAAAAAACCTTTTTATGAATACGACGAAAGAGGAGGGGTGTTGAGCAAAATCAGGACCTGATAGAGCAAAACCGAGTAAAAATTCGTGCTCAGCGCACCCAAATTACCTAGAACTAACTGTCAAATCTAATTCAATAGACAAAAAGTTGAAATTTGTTCCCCAGTGGATAACACAGGTCAACAAAAAAACATTTTTTTTTCGTTGCCAAGGAAATTCGTACGAATTTAGGGTATTTTGGGGTTGCTGAATTCCAAAATGAAAGTAGTTTTTCCGATTTGGCTCTAGTTCTTGAGATAATGAATACCCTCAATTAATAGGAAACGTAACCATAACGCGTGCATATGGGAAACTACCGGAACATTCTAGATGGTGAGACCGAATAAAATGCCATTATGTATTTCATGTTTACTTTTGTATGATTTGAGACAATTTCAATGCGATTTGTAAGTAGGCTCCGCCTGAACATTAAGTTTTTTGCATTTTTACGTGTTTCAATGGGGTACCAATTATCTCATAAATTAGAGCCAATCTAGCAAAACCGATGTCATATTCGGAATCAGCACCACAAAGTTACCCCAAAATCACTCTAATATGATTGGCAATAAAATGAGTGTTGACCAGTGTAATATATGGAATAATTTAATAAATAACGAATCTGGCAACTCAGCCTTCTAAGCCAACTGATGGATGAATATATGGAATAATTAAACAGATATTGCTATCTGGCAACTCAGCCAACTGGCTGACTAGGGGTCCTATAAAAGAGCTGCGGGGTAACTGAAGATCTCATATGCGCTTGGCGAGAGCCGAGCGAAGAACCCCCTCCTCCTCTTTCTCTCTCTCTCTCTTAGGTTAGGTATGCCCCTTTGGGGGTTGAGGCCGTCCCAGCTTCTCCCCCAAAGGGGTTCCCCCAGGTTAGGTATGCCCCTTTGGGGGGGGTGAGGCTGTCCCACCTTCTCCCCAAAGAGGCTTCCCCCTTGCAACAAAGGGGGTTTGGGGGTGCCTTGCACCAAGGGGGGTGGGGGTAAAATATTTAATTCAATGTGTAAATTAAATATGTAAAAATAATCAAAATAATAATTAATAATAAAATAATCAAAATAATAATGAAATTAAATATGTAAAATATTTAACTGAATATGTAAATTAAATACATAAAAATAATCAAAATAATAATTTATTAGCTCGAGGGGGGGGGGCGATCGCCCCTGTCACCCTCCCCTTCGGTACGCCTCTGATTGGTGGACCGCAGATAATATTTTATCTGTTTCAGTTTGACTATGATAATCTCTATAAAATGTATGTTCATTAATTATATTTCCTCTCTCTTATTTAATCAATAGCTTTATTAATATTTTTAGAGTTTATCCACCCTCTTTCCGGGCCCCCTAGATGTTCGGAGCCCCGGGGATTTATTCCGGATTCCCCGCCCTCTCGGCGGCACTGAGCGCCGGTGAAGTACTGCTATTCATTCAATTCATTTTCTCAAAACAATTTATATTCTGAGTTTATAATATCGGGAGCTGATTCAAACTGTCTTCTACTCTCTGAGAGAAAAAGTATTTCCTAACATTCTTATCGCTTTCCCAGGAAACATGCCCATATGGGAACACATGGGCTGAAGTGCGTAGCCAGGATTTTTTATTGGGGGTGCCAAAAGTATGTATGATTGATTGTGATCATAAAAGAAGTGTGTTTGAAAGATCGTTTTATAAACTACTTTTTTTTAACGTGTGTTAAACTCGCCTTCCTTCATCCAACCGAACGACCATTATTTCAGATTATCATATGAACAATTGAATCTTGGTGATGGGGGGTCCATGGCCCCCCCTGGCTACGCCCCTGCATGGGCTACATATGGGCTTGGCCTGTTATTTTTTATTTTATTGGGTTCAGAATCCCAGCTGAGCCCTGAACGGCCAAGCTCTGGAGGGACACTTCGACCTACATTCCAAGTTAAGCTAGACTAAAACGTACGGACTAGGAAGTCCTATTAGGTCCTACCTCAGGGTTGCTGACTCGATGTAGGTCTACCTTAGGCCTCAGTTTTATAAAATTAAGATAAAAATCAAAAGGGGCACTATTTATGGTCTTCTTTCTAAACATTGCAACAACAACACAACCTGCACCATTGCACGATGCAACAATCTTGTATCTAAACAACCAAACTGGATTGCAAGAGAACTCTCTATAAGACCACGCTCTGTAAATGCCGTATTCAACAAACGAGTAGAAAGGACGCGCCAGTGGCCCCAAAAACAATGATGCCACAAGAGCCCCAAAATGCTAGCTCTAAATTAAGTGAATTTTTCACTAACTTTACAATTATGAGATGCATACCTATATAATATACACCTTAACTTAATATATATACAAGCAATGCTGCATCAATCAGCTTAGTCATCATATCGCCTTGGGACAACAATGGCTCTTCCTCTTCTAGATTTTCTAACACTCCCCACCGAAGAGGCATTGTTGTCATTACCTTCTGCAAGTTTAGCCAAGCCTTCTCCATGAGGCTGTAACCCAAATGTTTCATCGTGACTATCCGTGTTTTTGCTGACTTCTAAAGCATAGAGTTTTTGTATAGGTCTCTCTAATTTTCCTCCTGAAGTCTTTACCAGTGCAGACCTAACTAAATTGTCTTTGCCAACAAACAACTCTTCAATTATGCCAAGCTTCCAGCATTACCTTGGTGTTTCATCCCCAATCATTACCACTTCTCCCACCTTGATACAATTTGCAGTGGAGCCCTTCACATTGCCTGATGGGTAATAATTGAGTTCTGGCAAGTATCCATCTGCTACCTCTTCCATAACTGATCTTGTAGCTCTTCAAGGTACTTGAACCTTTTGGTTAACTCTTCTTCACTGCTCTGGATAGGCTGTAAGTCTTCTGGCAAACTGGGACTTAATTAATCGTTTACCACAAAGAAAATGATTTGGTGTCAATGGCTCTGCATCCTGCATACTGTTATAAGCCTGCTGTTTACCATTGCTTCTGCTTCACACGAAACAGTGCAGAATTCTTCTTTGCTCAAATGAGCATTAGCCAAAAGTTTCTTTACTGGACACTTTACACTTCTCACTAGCCTTTCCCAAAACCCTCCCCACCATGGTGCTCTCTCAACAATAAACTCCCACTGTACCCCATGGTGTGAAAAGTAGGATTGGAATCCCCTCCTCTTTTAGCAAGGACCAAACTTCTTGGAATTCCTTTGCAGCCTTTTTGACGGTTTTTGCGTTATCCGATATGATTTTATTTGGGAAACCCCCTCTGTTCACAAACATTTTAAAGGCCAAAAGAAATACATCACTAAAGTTGTTTACCAACTCCAAATGGATTGCTCTGGTGGTAGCACATGTGAAAAGACAGAATGGCCAGGAAGTTCTCCTGACCTGAACGTCTGTGAACACATTGGATCAGTTATAACGGACAAGGTTGAATGTCTGTTTCAAGAACCTGCAGCAAATCTATTTTCGAAGGATACAATGACGCAACACATTGAAACTGTTTTAGCAAACTTGCGTAACGATGAAGATCTATTCACGTCACTTTTGGCAAGCTACCCAAAGCGAATTCATGCTGTCTTGGAAGCCAATGGCGGGAACACCAAGTTTTAATTGTTTCTCATTAAATGCAGGATTAAATTCTCTTTGTAAGGTATGTTTAGTTTTACTGTACCTCTTATGGTTTAGGCCATGGGCGGGGGAGGCTAAGGTTTATTGGAGCCCCGTACACACACAAGTTGAGTGGGACCTTTTAAAACCAGTGATTAGGAGATGTCCAAAAGTAATCATTTAATCAGTGTAATAAGAAATTTTCTAGTAGTTTTAAGAAGCAGGAAGCGACAACAGGAGGCCTGTAATTATTGCTTGATAGAATGTCCCCATACTAATTCAGTATTAGAATGTCGGCTATTTAAATGTCAATACAGGATTTTCAGTGTGATAAATTTGTCCTTCACACAACGATGCTACAAAGGCAAGTTTAAATTCTGTCGGGAAGAATTTAATCTTTCACTTTACATTTTTTCAGAATTAATAATTTCCCCATTTCACTAAACGTGAAGCAGTTTCCCAAAATGAGAATTTTCCAGAGAATAATCATCCTGGGAGATAATCCCTTTCGTTCTCCATTCTAACAAAGGTTTTGTCAGAAATTATTTATAGAATTCAGTTCAGAATTTGAGTCAGAAATGGGTACTTTTTAACAAAACCTAAAATACTTTAGTTCAATCCAGGTGTTGAAATAATAGTTCTGTTGATATATGGTCAATAGCATCACGCCGTTATAACAGTCTACTCGGTTAGACATGGTGATTGTGGTTGAAGACCAACAGAGTATTTTCCAAATTTCCAAAATTAGCAATTGATTTTTAGATACACATTGTGCCTTTTACTTTTTCCAGTCTTAATCCGGCACAAAACTGCTCTCCAAACGAAAGGACAATTAACAATAGCTGTAACAATAAACGCTTTAATTAAATAAATCAGGTACAATAACTGTGAAAGTACAATTTTCTGCTCACTTGCTACAAAAAAATTAAAAATTTATATATATATAAATATATATATATAATATATATATATTATATATATATATATATATATATATATATATATATATATATATATATATATATATATTTTTCAATATTTTAAATTAAACAAAGGAGCAACTTTTAATTTTACATTAGCTTTTAAATCTTGATAAGCTGAAAAACTTGAAATAGATTAGACCTATTTTTGATGCACTCTGAGTGAAGTAAAAATTTTTCAACACGTCAGCATTTAATATCTTAAATTATTTCTTTATACACGCAGTTCAAAATTAAAATTAACTATGATCCATATAAACCTGAGTGCTTTTAAGCATGAAATGGGAGAAAAAATGGAAAAACGGGCTAAAACGCAAAAAACTGCCATTAGCCTCTATATTATCACTATCACTGATAAATAATTACTATCAAAGAGTATGTTTAACGTCAATGTTGAAAAAATAATGTAGGTTTAAGGCTATTTTACTTAAAGCTTTATATTATGAAGTGCGAAACAATATTGTTAAAAAAAAAATCTAAAATCAGTCTAGAAATACGTTGTAGACAATAAAAAATATTTGGTCTTTAAGTTAATACAATACTTGAAATTATATTTCAAAATAATACATTTCCGTCGTAGTATTAAAGACAAAATTAATAATTCAAACGTAATAAATAGCATGAAACACCTCCCAAATATACAACCACCCTCGACGGGCTAAACACGTGCACTTTATTTTCAAAGATACAAAATAGATTAATTAATTATTTGGCTTCAGTTATACTTCGTTTCAATAAGTAAATTCATAAAATAAATGAGAATGAATCTTAAAATTTGGAATAAAACTTTGGGTACAAATATTTAAATTACGTTAGTTATTAATTAGGCCATTTTGAACTGCTCTAAACCACTCAAAACAGCCTATCTGATATAAATGATACACGAATGAACAGCATTTACAATTTTTAGTATATATAATCCTTTATAATGTTAGCGTTGTTTGAATTCAGGAGGGAAATAATAATAATAATAATTATAATTATTATTATAATAATAATAATAATAAACATTGGCAACTGTCAGTTAAGCGTCGGTTGAAAATTAGTCCACATTATGTCGATGTTTCCCCATTTTGTTCTGAGGCAGGACAGAACCTCCGAACCAGGATTCGTGTAGTCAGCTTGACCTTCCTGAAGGGTGACGATGCCTTCCGCATACTTTATCTGAAACGACAATGAGAAATCTCGAGAATAAAAGGTAAGACCTGCGCAAGTCCGTGTCAGATATTCACTTCACAACCACGATGAAAACTTTGCAAATCCTGAAGTTTCTTCCTAGGTAATGCGAGACTACAGTATTTTAAATCAAGTTACTCCTCTGCTGGCTGATTTTGAACTGCCTTTTACTCAATTTTCACTTACCTTCAGTTAACTGATGACACAAAAACTAGGTATCTGAAATGCAATGCTCAAAATTAATTGAACTTCGTATGGAGGTCCCTAAATGGGCGCATAGGTAATCCTTCCTTAGGCAAGACATGCGTATCAGGGACAAAAAGTAGCTAACCTTATTATTTGGGCAAGAAGATTCTAATCCGTTGTAATGGTAAATGTAGAAAGTATCCGGAGGTGAATAAGACTGATCCGAATTGCAAAAGGTTTCCAGAAACTTATTAAACAGAATAACTCCCACGTTCTCAGGGTCTAATTCTTTGCACATGAACTCCACGCTGCACGAAATGAAGACAGAAGTAGGAAAACTTGGTTACCAGACTTTCATGTTAATTGGAATCGTTTTCGTGCAGTTTTAATCCCAAATTAGTAAATTGTCAAGACGAATGAGCCAACCGAGTTTGAACGTAAATATTACAATTAAATGCTTTCAGCAAATATAGGAATTAAAATGATGAATTAATGTTCTGATACGCTTTACGTCTCACTACCCCAACAGCTAAACTTTCTATACCTTCTAAAATGGCACCATTGACTTAATGAAAGGTTAAATATTTATTAAATACGACCTTTAAAAATTCAATAAATTAAGCTAAACTAAAATCAGAAATAGAACTTAAGTAGAAAGTTTCTGTGACTACGTTTTTGACCTAAGTCTACAAATGCGGTCAAAAAGTTTAAATAGTTACCTTCGATTTTCGTGAAACTTTGAGCATAAATACTGCAACAACAAGACTCATTAAATGAAGAAATTATAACAGAACCGTTTGTTTTAAAAAAGTTTTTGATACACTTCACAGTAAATGTTTACGACAACGAAAAATTTCAGTTTACCTTGACCTTCAGTCGGCTCAAAAAACGCAACATGATTTTTCAAATATTAGAAAACTAGAGAACAAGACCGAAAATAATTTTACGGTACGTTAAATTAAATACAAAGAAACCGAACGAAACTTAGGATGACTGAGAAATATTTTCACTTACAATTCGCAATCAGTTTCCTGAAAGAGGTTCAAACAATCACTTACAAATCATTATCCGTACAAAGAGAGAGCTTGGAAAGAACTTCCTTCAGTTGTGATCTCGAAAAAAATTTATTTCCATCCGCATCAAACCAGCTAAGAACTTGTTTGGCTCTTTCACACTCCGAATCTGGGGTGATCAATGTCTGGGTCCACGAGAACAATACTGAGGGAAAAAAGTTTTATTAGCACTTTATGAGTGAATCTTTATCGCAAAGAAGTCTAGAGAGTACTAAATTTTTTAAAATAATCTGATTACGAGGGTGCAAACCGGGAAAAAAAAATTGCAGTTAAGTAAACTGCTCCGTCAAGTCCAGTATTGGCTCCTCAAAATTTTTTTCTTGTCTTTTCAACCTTGAGGGCGAAAGCTCTTGTATAGACTACATTAGTTGCTTATATGATGGCCCCGACCCCTGACGTAAAATTAATGGCTTGTTCTGAGGAAAAGAATGGTTAACTGCGAGGTTATAGTCCTTCAAACGTACGACTTGGCTAACTGAGGTGAAAACTACTCCGGTCCCTTCGTTACCTTGATAAAGGCATAAATTAGAACTAATACTGAAAATGCTATCACTCTACTGGCGTCATCCATTTTTCCTAAAAAAAAAACCTTCAGATACTGTCAATATGGGGATTCTGATTAATTATTTACTTGAACTCGACTAATCTCCGGAGAAATCCGGTTCTAACTTCAATCAGCTTTGTTTAAAAGGGGATTTGTTATCTACTCATTGTTCCCTTTGTAGCCTGATAGAAGTTTCAAGTAATGATTTCTTACGACATAGAGATCAGGCTCATGGGCCCACCCAAGAGGTCGCTTGGTGAAGGAGAGCTTTGCTTTCTCGAGCAATTCATCTCTCATAGTCTCATACACCTGGCTACATCTGGCTCGGGACAATCCTAGATGAGCCAGGTATATGAGGCTGAGAGATGAATTGCTCAAGAAAGCAAAGCTCTCCTTCACCAAGCCACCGCTAGAGGCGAGCCCACGAGCCTAATCTCCATGTGGTAAGGAATCATTACTGAAAAAAAAATCCTGCAAACATCCGGGAATCATCAGAGACCGAAAAACACACGTGATTTTCAAGGAGAAACAAAAGGACGTCTGTCTTCTCCCAAACGGCCCCCGAAAAGTTAGTCTTCCTAGCCTATATAAGCCATAGTTCACTAAACTCGCCCTCACTTTGCTCGTTACTCTTCCTCGTGAATCTCCTCTTTCATGTAGAGCCGTTCGACCTCAGCCGGCCTCAGTCCCTCTAGCAACACCTCAGCAATATACGAAGCGAATCAACATTTGAGGCGACCTACAATTTCATCCAACCGAACGACCATTATTTCAGATTAGCATATGAACAATTGAATACCGTTATCTTGGTGTTTGGGGGGTCATGGGCCCCCCTGGCTACGCCCCTGCATTGGCTACATATATATGGGCTTGGTCACTGGATCCATGTGGTACCCGTATGGGTCCCATATCTTGCCTATTTGAATACCATTTATAAACCACACACAGTCCATCTGTGAAAATATACATCCATAGGATAAAACTGTTCATGGTCTTTACCATAAGAAAAGGGAACGTGAAAGTTAGAAGATGAAATTACAATTCCACAGCATCTATTTTTTGCTGTAAAACTAGTCGCGCCTTTAACGCTGTTTGTCGCTGAGGTCTTGTGTCTGTCAATGTTGTAGTAGGATGTGTTACCGCTCCTACTGTCAAGGGTTATAAAGTTACTGGAAGTTTAGTATCTCCAATGTTTAATGAAATGAGCTTTAACTCTAGTTAAGTGTTGTAACTTAGTCTGGAGTCCATCATGTTGTTGAGTCCAGTTTGGGTCTTCTGAAGTCTATATTGTTCTCCCTGAATCAAATGATTTGGAGTTAATGGTTCCAGGTCATTAATGTTGTCACTCGCGTGAGTGAGTGGTTTATTGTTGATGATGTTCTCAATCTCAGCCAGGAGAGTGAGCAACTAAAACAAGTGTATCTGTTCTTCACCAATTGCTTTCCTCAAGCAGTTTTTTACGGTTTGTATATTCCTCTCCCAGATAGAACCATACCAAGGAGAGGCAACTGGAATATACTTCCACTTTATGTTTGAATTTTGTACATATAATTGTGAGACTTTATTGCTTAACAAGTCGTTAATGACCTGTTCACCAGCCTTGAAATATTCTTTCAACTGCCTGGGAATGGACACGGGTATGTGTCAAGAATTATGGGTTTTTGGCAGTCATCAGTGCTACTTATAACATCAGAGAGTAAGGAAGGAGCAGTAATATCCATTTCGTTCCAATCAATCATATCCATGTTGGTCGAAGCTGAGAAGTTGAGCCTGATGGATTTTTGTCAAACATTCGAATTTCACCTGGTATAACACTCCTTTTCGCTTGTAGCACTTTTTCGACTGCTAGCTTCCAAATATTCTTATTCTTGTCAGCGATAGCAGATAAAAGGATATTTTCAGGACAAAATAACAGCTGTTTTGTAACACACGACGAATAATGTCTTGGTCGATTGCATGTAGTTTTTGATAGAGCTCAATCATGAAGAAAAAGTTTTTGGCCCCATCCTGACAAGAGCAGTTTGCTTTGATATAGACTCATGCAGGAGCATAGAAGTTCAGTATAAAATGAGCAATTCTTTGAAGTGTCTCTGATGGTTTTTCGTGTGACATGTAATAACGTAAAAAACGACTTGCTTTTGTCAGCCACCGTGCATTATTGAGAGACCCAGGTTGAGCAGTTTCTAATAATTTGATAGCTGGACCTCTATATATGACCGTTTTGAGTTGACAAACACGCCTTATGGAGGTATTGCTGGTCACTGCTGAGATCTGCTAGCACTACTTCTGGTAAGTCGATTACTTTTCCAGCGAGAGGTGGAAATTTTGCAATTGGTCTGTTCTTTGGATCAAAGTTCAGATCCTTGCCGATTTTGCCCTGTGAACTTCTAGGTCCTGTCGTTTGCCCGTCAAGAACTTCCAGGTATTTTCTCAAGGGAAGCTCATTAGTGTGAAGCAAGCAAATAAACCACTGTAATGGTCTTTCCAATGTCAGCTCTAGTTTTCTAATTACTCCATTTGATTTACCTGTATTTACATGTTGCATCACAAACTACTGCTTTTAAAGTCGATGCAGAGTTGGTATCAGTAATTAGTGATATAATTTATTTAGCAATATCACTTGCCCTTCCACTTTCAGAAGCAACATGGTCAATATATTCGTTTCCTGAAGTGAAACTAGCACATAGTGGTCTTCATTCAAAGTCCGCTGGCATTCTCCCACTTTGGAAGAGTTTTATCATTTTTTCCATCAAATCCAAGGCAAACTATTCCTTTATTCTGTTCTTCATGCTTCTTTCTTTCTATGCTTCTCCACAAGGTTCTTTGACGACGTACTTTACTGGGATTAATCGTAGTATTTTCAGATAATAGATTAAGATCTTTTAAGACAGCATTAGCAATTAAACAAGTATCACGGTTGCTTATTTTGCATTGATCAACTGCCTTGCATAATTCTGGATATTGGTGTCGATTTTGAGAAGTGCTAGCTTCTGTATCTAACTCGTACTAGCTCAATTCGAAATCTTCATTTTGATGACCTTTCTCACTTTCAGAGCTGATCTCACCAATATCACAAGGATTCAACTGCATTTCCTAGACAAAACGCTTTTGTTTATCTTTAAAGGTTTCTTTGTCCAACTTACCTATAATCATTTTTCGTTCACTATGTTGATCAATCCAGAACTCCCATTCATCACTCGGGATTTTCTCCGCCTTAGCGCATTTACACACTTCTTTCATGAGAACCGGAGCCATAGCACTTGGAGCAAGATATGTCAAATAAATTTCTGAAGGAATCATATTTACTTTGATAAGTGCTGCTTCTGAAGTCTGTTGTTGGAATAGAAGCATTATATATATATATCATTCACTTCTTCCGCGATAATTTCAGCGTATTTTTGAGTGTTAAATGTTGCAGTAATGAGCTTATGTTTAAGATAAGTTTTGAATACATCCTCGCAAGTTGGTAGTTGGTTGCCAGGAAGCTCTGCTGGCATTCCGAAAACAGAATGCTTCACTTTTTCTCTCGTTATACTAGAAGAGGCCATTGCAAGCTATGCTATTAATCTGAAATAAAATAAAATGCTGAATCAGGAAAAACACGATAGGTCACACACACGATAGGTCACACACATATGGGTCCTACATTTTAAAATAAGCAAAAACAATGTTTATTAATGGTTTTTGATAGACATTGGCATTAATTGAGTTTATTGTCGAGATCCTCATACCTGTGAGGCGAAAAATTAATTTAAGAAAACATGCTAAAAAGGATCTTTTGTGGCCTTTGTTCGCAATTTATTTTTTCATAGTTGCCAACACCGAAATTAATATTTCTAAAAGATATGACTTCTTCCTTCATCAGTGACTTACTCACGCATCTTTTTCAGCATGTTTCATTAAATTAAATTTTTTCAACCCACCCTAATGAATACGCCTACATGTCACACACACATTCAGGACTGTTTTAACAGTGATCTTTCCCTTGGGTATCCAATAAGTTTTTCTTAATGCAGTTAGTGTCTGTGGTACCCCCATAAGATGTATATCATTGTGTGTTTGTCTGATGATTAATGTTGTCAGATAGCTAAATCTAAGTAAAAGGACTGGATGTTTGCTTTGGTAAGACAGTTTTTGATTTATCTAGTCTCCCTTTACACCTTAGAAGACCTTCCTCATCCCTGAACAAGTTTAGATCTTCAACTACTGATGGTACAGGCTCTTTTGTTTGTTTCCCATTAGTAAAGAATTCTAACTCTTTATTGTACTCTTAATGTGTGCATGCCCTATCCAGTACTTGGTCGCAACTTCTGTATAATTGTGGTTGTTCTTATTTAGTTGTGTGTTAATTGTAGTTAAACAGTTGTGAGCAAACCTCAAACAGTAAGCTGTGACACTGACAAGCTTGCTGAAGTCAGAATAATCTTCATAATTAGTGACTGGTTCAACCTTTTCTTTAGAAAATGTTAAATTTAATGTCAAGTTAACTTGTTCCACAGGCCATTGATCTGTTTTACAGAGCCACTTAGGTCCCATGAACCAAACTTTGTTTGATCTCAACAACTTGTAAGATAAATCTCTGGTCAGAAAGTCTGGTGGATTTTGTTTAGTTGGAACATGGTGAAAGTCGACTTGTAGGCTTTCATTAGCTTCAGCTATTTCTTTTAGCCTGTTTCTTAAAAAGATGTTCTTACTATTGATACTATCATTCTGTATCCAGGCAAGACAAATCTGACTGTCAAACCAGATGTGGATATCAGTTATGTTTACATCATGGTAAGCATCCTTATACAACATGTCCACTGCCCAACTAGAAAAAATAATATCCTAGATTTAGTGCTGACAAATAATGCAACTACAATTGACCACATTGTTATAACACCAACTATACACTCCGACCACAATGTCATGCACATATTCACAAACTTGTCCCTCCACAAATGTAAGCAAGACCCATGCCAAACGAACTTGCCATACTCTGACCTAAACCTGCACAAGTCAGACTGGACATCAATAAATAACTGTCTGGGAGAAATAAACTGGGAAGATGAATTAGAAAACCTAAAGCCAGAAGAATGCTGGAGTAGAATACAATACCTGCTGTCATCAGCACTATACAAACACACACCAAAGAAAAACGATAGTGCACAGAAGCACCGGACAAAAGAGCACAGATACAGAAGGACACTTATGAGAAAGAGAACAAAGCTATCTAAACAACTGACAAAACAATTAAGTGATACAAGACATAGTAACATCCGGAATCAGATACTGATGTTAGAACTTAAAATAAAGGAGTCAACCATAAGAGAGAATATTGATAATGAACACAAAGCTATTGGCACTATAAAGGAAAATAGCAAATTCTTCTTTAGCTATGCTAAACGCAAAGCAGTTATCAAAACGAGCATTGGCCCATTGCTTGCTAAAGATGGACTAACTCTCATATCTAATACACAGGAAATGGCAAACATTTTACAATCTCAATATGCTTTAAGCTGGAGTACCCCTGTAGTAGCAAAGAAAATAAAAACTACAGCATTTTTTGATAGAGAAGAAAATGACCAAGACAGACCATTATTGGAAGATATACAAATAACCACTAGAGATATACAACAGGCAATAACAGAGCTACCGGGGAGTTCAGCCCCTGGTCCAGATGGAATTGGAGCCAAGATTCTTAAGGAATGCAAACATACGTTATCTCTGCCTTTGAAAATCCTGTGGAGATCCTCACTAGACACCAGTAGAATACCACCAATCATGAAACAAGCAAATATTACCCCAATCTACAAAGGAGGCAAAAGAAAGGAAGCCAAGAACTATAGACCCATATCTTTGACTTCCCATATTATTAAAATATTTGAGAAAGTCCTGAAAAGGCACATTGTCAGTTTTATAGAAAATGAACATCTCTTAGAAGACTTTCAACATGGCTTCAGACACAAGAGATCCTGCCTTACTGAACTTATAGACCATTGCAATACAATCCTACAATACTTGGGAGAAAACCACAATGTTGATGTCATCTATCTAGACTTTGCAAAAGCTTTTGACAAGGTTGACCATGGTATATTATTCCATAAACTAAAAGAACTTGGTATTTGTGGAAAAGTAGGAAAATGGATCCATGCCTTTCTCTCTGACAGAAAACAAATAACAACTGTAAATGGAGCAAGATCTATAGAAAAAGAAGTGATTAGTGGAGTGCCGCAAGGCACAGTACTTAGGACCAATTCTATTCATTATAATGCTAAACAATATAAACTGTAACCTAGGAAGCTCTCTCCTGTCATTCGCAGATGATACCAGAATACTAAGACCAATTACAGAAAAAGAAGACTGTGTAGAGCTACAAAAAGATCTACAAACTATATATGCATGGGCAGATGCAAACAATATGGCCTTCAATGAAGACAAATTTGAACTAATTAAGTATGGACCAAATAAATACCTGAAAGAACAATTCAACTACACTGGACCCACAGGAAAAGATATTGCACAAACTGATCATGTCAGGGATCTAGGGATTATATTATCTGAAGATGCAACATTCAACAGGCACATTGACAAAGTAACCTCATCATGCAAACAACTAATAGGATATATACTGAGGACATTCAGAACTAGGGACAGTATGACCATGCTTACCCTGTGGAAATCACTTGTCCTTCCACGCATTGACTACTGCTCTCAATTATCGTTTCCCCACAAACAGAATGAATTGCAAAAAATTGAGGGCCTACAAAGAACCTTTACCTCGTATATTAAACAACCTGATGGGCAACAGGTGAGTAAAAACAAATTAAGCTACTGGGATAGGCTTAGAGGCCTCAACCTTTATTCCATAGAGAGGTTTGAGAGATACATCCTAATCTACACCTGGAAAATTCTAGAAGGGCTTTTAGTTGCCCCCAATACTGAACCAATTGTGCCCACCTTAACAAGAACTGGCAGAATGTGTAAAAAATATCACCTCCCACCAAACAGTCTGAGAAGGATTCAAACCCTTCAATATAATAGTATCTCTAGGCAGGGTTCTCGCCTGTTTAACTCCTTGCCTCAGTACCTTAGAGATATAAGTGCAGTCCCAGTAGATACTTTTAAAAAACACTTGGACATGTTTTTAGCCAACATACCCGACCAACCCACAGTGTCAGGGTATTCATCTGCCAGACCAGCCCCCACAAATTCAATAGGGGACCAAATCGTATGGCAGGAGCAAGAGAAAAGAAGGGTGGCGACCCCGTCGTGGCCCCGCCTCAGGAGGCGCTGAGTGGACTTCGTGGGAGCAGCGCACCCTTGAGGCAGAAGCGCTTTAAGGTAAATTTAAGGTAAGGTTAAGGTAAGGTAAATCTTAATAGCTAATGCAGCAGCCAATAGTTCCAATTGAGGTATGGTTCAGGTAGTTTTGAGAGGTGCAACTTTCCCCTTTGCATAAATTAGATGACTTTCTGTAGGACTTACAAGGTATGCACAGCACCCATAAGCCTGTGTGCTTGCATCATCAAACACATGAAATCTCTGGGGTTTATCCCTAAACCCACAGTACCTTCGTATTTTAATGTTCTGCACTTTTGTTAAATCAGTAGCTAACTTCTTCCAAGATTTTTGATCTTCAATTGTTATTGGCTCATTAGGGTGTGTCAATTTTAGTAAAGTCAACAATTCAAAAACTACTAATGCTCAAATGACATCATTATCTAGCAAACTTAGAAATATCTTTAGTGTTGTTTAAAAAAGCCATTTACCTACTTCTATTTAACCATAAAGGTTTGAAATATAACCTAAATATGACGGTATCATCATATATCAATGTGCCATTGATATGTGTGGTCAACTTTGGTTATTTTTTGGTGTGCAGTATGGTTAAGTTTCACACAGTCACAAATGCTGGAGTTTTGATTGTGAATGCGTGTGTTTTCCCTCCTTTTCGACAATTTTGATTATTTTGTAATGTAAATATTGTGTAATTCAAATTATTTGAAATGATGTGTGTGACCCAAACTTTTTGTATATTTTGATATGATAGATATGAAATTGTCATTACTTTGAATAATTAAGTCTTGTACCTATAACAACACAACCTTTTATCTGTGCTTATAGGAAGATATTAAGAATTTCAATTAACTTAATTTTATGTAATCATACTCAGTAGGCCTATTCAAATTTCAATGACACATTTCTTTTGTTCAGAGGTCCACAGGATGAGTCAAAGAAATCAGAACACAAAGCAAATCAAGTTGTCACCTAAGTCATTTGGTGGGGACTGGGAGGGAACTTCCCCCTGCTGAGCTGTCCACAGCCAGAGATCTGCTGAGGTATGGTTTGTTGAGGAGATACATGAGTGAGGAAGACAGGAGGAATTACCCAGTTAATGACCTGATTAACAACGGTATTGTTCCAGGGATACTGGCTCAGTGGAAAAAGGCCAACGCTCTATTCACAGGACCTGTAATCAACACTGAGGTCAGGATCAAGGCTAAAGTGAAGGCACTGTGGGATGAGACAGTGAAGGTTTCCATTGGCAATGTGATGCTAGAGGTCAAAGATAGGTTCATGATGAAACTGGACAAATTGGTGGACATCTTGACCTGTCACTGTGTGATCAGGAGCTGCAGTGAGTTTGGGTGCAACCCTGAGGTTCACATTGACTGCAGCTGCAGGAGTGAGCAGAAGAAACCAGTGCAGGAGCTTGCCTTCATTAAATGTCATAGAGAAAAGGTGGGCAGTGTGAGGGCACACCAGATGGGTGTAGCTCAGGGGTGGGGAACCTGCGGCCTTTTGGGGTACTAGTTGCGGCCTTCTGCCTATTTGACATTCAGAATTCATACCGTACGATAATGGACAGCAACTGATACCCCTTTAGGGCTTTAGGCTATTTCATTAGATCATGGTTTCAGCTTCACTGCTTCTTACACATACAAGCCTTCTTTATGATTTGAACAATAGGAAATATGGCAATGCTGCCAGTTGAAACTGGCAGCATTGCCTTACAGCTTACGCCCTTACCTATCAACAATCAACTTGACTGGCTGACTGGATGACAGGATGACAGGATGACAGGATGACAGGATGAGTTACTGACGATTCTCCGATAGTGACACGCACGCTTGTTTCCTTTAAAACTGTAAATCTTTGATCAATTTGTGTACCATTTTTATTTAAAAATCTTCTGGTACCCCAATCATGTCAAAAACTGTGAAAAGAAAATTAAAGGAAGAGAACAGAGTATTCCATGAAGAATGGGAATTGCAGTATTTCATAATTGCTGAGAAAGATAAAATGATGTGTTTGCTCTGCAATGCCACAATTGCAACAGTGAAGAAACACAATGCATATCAGCATTATGCAACTCATAAGAACCACAAGTATGCTATATTGGAAGGAGAACCCCGAAAGTCTGCACTTACGAAGATGAAACTTCAAAAGCAGCAAGTATTTAAAACAATGTCAGGCCTAGGGACTGAAATCACTGAAGCAACTTATAAAGAAGCATATATACTTGGAAAAAGAGGTAAGCCATATAGTGATGTGGAAATCATAAAAAAATGCATTGTTGAAGTTGTTGCCTCTTTAGATTCAGACAAGGTTAACAAATACAAACAACTACCTCTTTCAAGAAGGACCATAACTTATTGGCAACATGAATTAGCCTTCAATGTAACTGAACGAACAACTTCATACAATATGCCAAAACAAAATACTTCTTATTTGATTGCCTTGGATGAGTCCACTGATATTACTGACTCAGCGCAAGTGTCATTTTTTATTTGTTATAACTGCAGATTTTCAATGCTACGAGGAGTTACTGGCTTTGGGTATCCTTATGGGGAAGACTTGTCTCTCTTCAAAGAAAAATGCTGTGAAGTGAAACTGAGTTTATGTAATTTAGTAAGTGTATGCACAGATGGTGCACCTTCCATGAGAAGAAAATGTGCAGGATTTGTTGCGCTACTACAAAAAGAACTGCCAAATCCAGATAGCTTGATTTCCTTTCACTGTATTTTGCATCAACAGAATCTCTCTACCAAATCTACTGCTTTAAGTGACACATTAAGTAGTTATACATATTGTGAACTACATTAGAGCAAATGCATCACGACCGCCAGTTTCGCAATATGCTTATGCTTGATGATGAAACCTGAATATTTCTTTGCAAGGTAAAACTAAATCCATATATGAAATGTGGCAAAAAATCCAGGCTTTTCAGAGGAAGCTACACTTTTTCAAAACTATCCTTACCCAATCAGAACTTTCAGCTGAACACTTCCCTGAACTGGCAAAGGTAATTGATGAAGATACAAGCAAATCATTAAGGGAATGCGATGTGAAAGAATACACAGCTGTCCTAGACTCCCTGATTGAAGAATACGATGAAAGATTTGAAGATTTTGAGAAACATGACCACACTGAAACTAGCTTTCCAACCACACCTGGTTGATGTCTCCAAAACACCTGAAGATTTACAGATGGAGTTGATTGAGCTATTAGAAGATAATATCCTTAAGTCTCTATTTGATACTAAGAAGGATCCTGTTGAAATATGGAAAAATGCCGTTGAATACCCATGTCTGTGCCAGCATGCTCATCGAATGTCTTGTTTCAGCACAACCTACTATTGTGAATCAACGTTTTCATATGTGACTCAAATCAAAACACGCTTGAGATCTCATATGATGAATATTCACCTGGAGGACCAACTAAAACTACGGTCAACAATGTTGGAACCAAATGTACAACTCCTGTCCCATCCCGCAATAAGTAGTCACAAAAACAGTCATTAAATGGTTTATCACTTTTTCACTTAATATCATCATTTCACTTAATATCATTTTCCACTTAATATTAGTTCTATTGTCAATTATTCCCCCCCAAAAATAAATGTGCACTTGCTGAATTTTTTATTTATTATAAAAGCCCTCACATATTATCAAGTTTGATTTAAAATTAGTAAATATGTAGATTGTAGACTAAAATATGACATTTTGTTGTACTGTATATGTTAAATTCTCAGCATGCGGCCTAATAGGGTCTTGGTTAAATGAAATGCAGCCTTCCAATGAAAAAAGGTTCCCCACCCCTGGTCTAGCTGATCACCCTGAGACCAGGAGACAAGAAGCAGTGCTGCAGAGAAGGAAGGCCGAGGAGAAGAGGAGTAGTTAGCCAAGAAAGAAGAGGAGTTGAGGGAGGAGTCACTGCTGGAGATGGAGTTGGGGGAGACTGGAGATATACTGGAGGAGAGAGGATGACAAAGACTTCATACCAGAGGCTGCGACAACTTCTTCCTTGCCTGTGGCTAAGAAGAAATACAAGACAAGATATCACCAACATAGCTCTGGCTAGCTTGAGACATCACACTGGGCTGAGAGAGACTGCAGAGATTGCCACTGCTGCCTGGATTGATGCTGGTCTTATTACAGAGTTTGACACAGCACTGGTGATTGACCACAACAAGGTGAGGAGGGCTCAGGAGAGACTGACTAAGGAGCTGGTCAAGAAGTTTGATGAAAAGATTAGGGAACATGGCATCACCTGTATCTTCTTTGATGGGAGAGAGATATTTCACCAAAGTGATGATGGAAGCTGAGGGCAGTGACAGGCAGTTTTCTGGCCTCATTAAGGAAGAACACTACACAGTGTGCAATGAACCAGGTGGGAAATATTTGTGGCATTTTGTACCAGAGGAAGCTGCAGAGGAGAGAAGTCATGCTGAGGTCATTGCCAATCATCTGGTGAACTGGCTGAGAGAGAGAGAGGAGCAGACCAGACCCTTTTGGCCATAGGTGGTGACAGTACTAATGTGAATACTGGCTGGGAGGGAGGAGTGATGCATTATGTGGAGGCCAAGCTTAGCAGGAAGTTGGTGTGGATTGTCTGTGACTTGCACACTGGGGAGCTGAGTCTCAGACACCTGGTGACTGCACTGGATGGCAAGACATTGAGCAACAACAAGTGGTCTGGGACCCTAGGGAAGATGTTACACACTGCCACTGAGCTGGAGATCAACCCAAACTTCACGAGGATCACTGTTGGTCCTCCTCTACCCCATCTCAGTCAGGAGGTAGTCAATGACCTCAGCACAGACCAATCATATGGCTACAGAATCATCACTGCCATCAGATCAGGAGAGGTACCTCAGAGTCTAGCTCTCCTGGAGATTGGGCCAGTCTGTCACAGTAGGTGGGTCACCACGGCTCTAAGGTTCTGCAGATTGTGGATTTCCAAACATGGGCTGAAGGGTAGGAACCTGAAGAATCTGAGGATAATTGTGGAATTCAGAGTGGGAATCTACATGCCAAACTGGTTCAACATCAAGTTAAATCACAGCTGGGTGGAGGGTCCCAGGCATGTACTGTACCAGCTGGAGCTGCTCAGAAGTCAGGAGGAGGTGACAGGAATAGTGATGCCTACAGTGAAGAGATCAGCCTGGTATGCACACTCTGAGGCTGTGCTCCAGGCTATGTTGTGCAGTGAGGTGGAGGAGGAGAGGAGGGAGGCAGTGAAGAGGATACTGGAAATCAGAAGTGAAGGAGATGAGGACTGCAGTGTCAGACCCAGGAAGACTCCTGACATCAACCTAGATGCCACCAAACTCTCAGAGTTTATTGACTGGAACTCTGGCATGACAGCCTCCTCTGACCTGCTCCCTCACCACTGTTGCAATCAAGGAGTTTCTGGATAGACCAATGGAAGTTCCTACATGGCCCTCACACACACAGTCAGTAGAGAGGTGTGTAAGGATGACAACTGAAGCAGCACAACATGTTTACTCACAAGAGAGGAGGGAGGCATACATCAGTGGCCAGGTGGCCAGTGGGGAACTCATGTCCAGGAACAAGAGCAAGGCAGACATGGCATCCTTGGCAAAGTTCAAGAAACCTATCTATATTTTTAAGTTTTAATATTGAAATACAATTAAAATGTCTTTAATTGTATGTAAAATATAGTTATATAAAATAAAAAAAATACTTGCAAAAATCGCTGATTTTTCGTAAACTTCAACTTCAAATATAAGTAGCTACGAGTGGTCAAATCTGGATTTTAAAGCCATATTTCGATTTAGCACAAAAATGCATCATTTGGTCACTAGTAGTCTTTGAAAATCTAAAGATTTCACTTTGTTCCCTAAAATTGACACACATTATTGGCTCATCCCACCCAACATTTGAGGCCTTTCAAAGCAAAAGTAGCACAAGCGCCATCCAGGGCAAAAATGAGTTATACCCACTGAGAGGTTCTTCAGACCATATACTATCATATGGTAATGGATGAATTGCAGAAACGCCAATGTTCTTATGGTCGAAAGTCCCGCGAAAAATATATATCTGTCCGAAGGTCACATAACTTTCAACGCATTTTCTGACAATTAAAAAAAATGGCGCTTGTGCTACTTTTGCTTCGGAAGGCCTCCTTTGTCTTCCAAAGTTCTTGGAGGAGAATTTTTGATCTTATTGTTGAAGGCAGGAATAGACCCATAGGATTAAAAATTTTGGAAGCCTCTGATAATATCTGTCTTTTAGTGTTAACTTCCTCACAAGTTTAAAATTTTTAGTGCAGATTGAATCATGATTGTTAGAAGTTGCATCCAAATACCAGTTCATACCTAAAATGATGGTTCAGTAAGACCATTATTATCCTTTAAAATCTTTTTTTTAAATCCTCATCATTTGAAATCCACTCTCCAAGTTCAAAGTTACCTTGTTGTATAACACTATGTAACAAAACTAGAAAATTTGTTTATTATTTTTTTTGGCGTTTCTTTATGTTTTTGGGTGCGCTGAATTAAAAAAGCACATTAGTTTTCTCGTGAAAACTCTAAGTTTCTTCTGAAAACCATAATCTATTTTTTGTACCTAGTGGCTTATCAGAGAGCAAAATCACAATGAAGGAAAGGAAAATAAATATATTTCATATTTAAAGATATATAATGTATATATAATGCACCCAAATATGCTCACAATTCTAAACGGATAATGCTTAAAAATGTACATTTGAGCGACTTTTTCTCTTGTAGTCCCGTGGATTATCTCATATTAAACACTAGATATAGTCACCCATCATAGATTCATCCCAATTTTCCTGATATCTCCTCTCCATGGTTTGGATATCTTGGTGAAAACGTTCACCATGTTCAACTTACGTCACCCAAATTTGGTCTGAAGAATTCTAAATGTGAATCCAGATAGTGTAACTTCTGGGACATTCTACAACCTAACCTTTGAAAGTGTTTGAGTGAATTTTCTACTAGCTCTTTGTAGTTGTCGTTCTTCTTGTTACCTAAAAATCCATGGACTACTAGCCAAAATGACTGCCAAGCATTTTTTCCAAGAGCTGTCATTTTTTCTTCTAACTTTTTAGATGCTAACATGCGTCTGACTCAAGGTCCAACAAATATGCTTCCCTTGATTTTAGCTTCAGAAAGTTTGGGAAACATTGAACGTATATGATAAAGAGCATCACTTTAGGCATCCAAAGCTTTGATGAATTGCTTAATAAGACCAAGCTTGATATGCAGCAGGGGTAGAAAAATTTTGTCTGCTGGAACAAGGGCTTCATTAAAAACATTGTGTTTGCCTGGATTAAGCTCATTTCTCACGGGCCATTCCTTTCTGACAAAGTGCTCACAATCTGCTCTGCTGTCCCAAAGGCAGAGGAAACAAATATTTAGTGTAACCATCCTGTAATCCAAGCAGGAATCTTAGCATTTTGAAGTCTCCACAAGCATCCCATTTACGTTAACTGTAGTTTATTTTGTCTAGCAACTGCTTTACATTTTCATATTCTTCCATCAATTCAACCAAATGAGCCACAAGAATAGATGGAAATATGTTTCCATTATGTAGTAGGACGCCTTTTAAACTTCTAGTTGAATTGTCAATAAACAAACACTGTATTCAATTCCTATCTCAGCAAAAAGGCCATTCACATCACAGCAGTAGCAGAGCGCGCTCGATGCAAAACAGGAGTAGAAAGAAGCGTATTGCAAATGCTTATTCCTGTAGAGAGAGATCTTGACACTTGGGTCCAAAAGATTCTTCTCTTTAAGGCGGGATGTCGTAATTTCTGCATTGGTTTTCATAAGGTTCATATCCCTGACTAGGTCGTCTATGTCTTTCTGGTTGGGGAAATGAGGTGACGTATTGGAGCTTGCCTCGAAGTCATCATCATCATCATCATCATCGGAGGATAATAAACTAGTTTCTTCCATTTCCTCCATGGTGGGTGGGCATGAACGGGTAAATCTTCATTATGGGGGACTGGAGCAATAGAAGATGGGATATTTGGATATAGGACATTTTTTTGACCTTTACCTCTCTTGTAGAGTGAAATGTCTACCACGCAGAAATAACAATCATTGTGGTGATTGGTTTGCTCCCTCCAAATGTGAGGAATAGCAAATGGCATGCCTTTTCTGGTACCTCACAGCCATCCTTCTAATGTGGAATGACATCTTCCACAGCAAAAGTGAGGTGCCCATGATTTATCTTGATCACCCATGGGCATGCCAAAATAAGTGTGATATGCTGTACAAAACTTCGTTCCTGTGTCAATTTTGTGCTATAACTTCCTTTGGATTGATGTAATGGCTGCAAACATAACAAAATGAATCTGCAAAGTGTCTGCAGGGCCTATTGGTAGCCATTACCATATAATTCTAATTAAAATCTGAAAAATACAAAAAAAAAAATTTTATAAACAGAAATAAGAAACCAAATGTGTACAAATATTTAATAATGGGCCTTAACCAGTAAAAACATCACTAATAAACCCCCGTTTTGGGGACATTTTGAATTTTGCACTTGAAATTACTTTTGCTATCTCAGAAAAATGCCTTAAAAATGGTGAAAAAGTAAGATTTCTAAATTTGACATCATAAAAACTATCGTTTTCCAAGCAAAACCGATGCCAAATCTGTAATCAGCATGGCCGAAACATATAGAAAAGATTGAAAAATCAAACAAAAAATTGTTGCAGTGTAATGTTTTGAGAGTTTTCATAGACCTCAGACAATTCAGATTTTGTTGATGTTGAGCCTATTAGATTGTCTACGTAAAAATGTTCTTTAACTCTTCGGCTGGGTTGGGTGACTAAAGTCGCCCAAAATGTTTCTGTCCTTAAGCGCTGAAATAAATTTTTCTCCATGACCTTCAATAAATGTTTCCTTTGGCGATTCTTAACCACGAACTGCAATTTACCATCAAATTTGTCTCTGGTGACATCTTGTATCTACTGGATGAGTCAGTCTCACCAAACTGGCAGATGCTGCCATTTAATCACAGCTAGTTAGTGTGTCGAGGATGCATTGATTCTACTTTTTCATAAAAAAAACCCCCCCCGTTATTATTTCTTTTAAATATCATATATATGTTACATTTTGAAATATAAATGAAACATGCCATATATGATGTATAATAGACATTGTTTGGGCTAGCTTAATACATTGGCTAGATTAACTTTCTAGGCTTATCATCATATTATGAGTGCCCTAATGAATTATTTATATATATATATATATATAATTTTATCCTTCACAGAATAATGAGTTCAAAGCGAGAAAGACCATTCACTCAAGCTGAAATATGTGATATATTGGAGCATTTTGCCATGTCTGATTCTGCAAGGGAAGACGAGGATTCAGATATTGATGATGCTGTGAATGATAATTATGCCCCCGGTCATGATGACAGTGATGACACTATGGAAGATGATGATGAGCCAGCACCTAAGCCTACCCCCAGCACAACCACCACCACCACCAATCAACTTCCTCCGTGATCTAGAGTAATCAATGTCAAGGTTGATTCCGCAACAGCTCAAAGGTGTAAGAGACTGTACTGAAACCCATGGGAGTTAATGGGATTTGAAAATTTGTCCCCTGTTGAATGTTTTACCAAATTATTTCCAGATGAAATTTATTCACATGTAGCTACAGAAACTAATAAATATGCTGCAACAATGATTGCAAAGATGCAACCCCTGCCTCCTAGGTACCGATATCGCGAGTGGAAAGATGTTTCACCCCAAGAAATAAAAGCTTTCATTTCAGTGGAAATTGCAATGGGCATTGTTCATCAGCTTACCCTATCAGAGTATTTTTCTGACAAATTTTGGCTAACTTGTACGCCTGGTTTTAGGCGTGTCTTTTCTAGAATTAGGTATGAATTAATCCGTTCATGTCTGCACTTTGCAGACAATGAAAATAGAGAGAATAATGATAATAGGTTACATAAAATCAGGCCTCTAATAAACATAGTACAAAATTTGTATAACTCTGTTTATACTCCTAATATGGAAATAAGCATTGATGAATCAATGTTGAAGTTCAAAGGGAGATTAATAACAGATTATATTTCAAACTATCTTCCATCAAAGCCATCAGCTAAAGGGGTATCAAGGTGTGGTCTCTGTGATTCTCAGACAGGATATTTGCTAAAGTTTGACATTTACACAGGGAAGGATACTAACAAATAGCGGGGTGTAGGTCTTGGCTCTCGTGTTGTTCAGCCCTTGCTTCAAGATAATGAAAACAAGGGACATATAGTATATATGGACAACTTCTATTCTAGTGTGAGCCTTTATAATGATCTCATACTGAACAACACCACAGCATGTTGCACTGTTCGTGCAAACAGAAAGGGCCTGCCCCAAGATATGAAGGCAGTCAAGCAAAGAGGGGGAGTTACCAGTGATTTGGCATAATGAGACCACCATAATACTCGCATGCACTTGGCAAGATACTGGAAGAGTTAATATGTTGTCAACAATAGGAGATTGTGGGACAGCTGAAGTATCAATAAAATCTAAATCAGGGGACAGAAAAGTAGATAAGCCATCAGTTCAAATTTCATATAACAAGTATATGGGTGGTGTTGACAGATTTGATCAGCTCTGTGCAACATATCCCCATTCAACAGAAGGTCAAGGAAATGGTACCAAGCCATTTGGCATTTTATTATAGAGGCTGCATTAGTCAATTCTCGTATTTGCTGTAATATTCAAAATTCTACAACGAAACTAAATCAAAGGGACTTCAGATAAAAAGTAATTTTAGGTATGTTAGCTGGGTACTCATTGAAAGAATCAAAATGGCATTATAGAAGGAGTGAAGAGACTTCGGCTAATAGACTGGCACAAAGGCATTTCCCAGCATAGCAACAGGATAAAAAAGTCAAGCCTAACTGATTTCTGTATTCTATAAATGGGTAGTGTGACTGGTTTTCAACTGAGACATAGAGCCTGCAGCCAACATATTTTCCTTGAGCAAAGTGAGGGAGTGAGAAATGATGATTATCACTATTTATTGGTTTATTTTAATTAGGACAGTAATAATGACAGGGAAAAAGAGCATGAATTCATAATTTAACAAGGGATTGTGGAGGAAACTTTAAATTAAATAAATTCTAAATCACAAACTGCATCTCTTTAGCACCATACAGCAACTTTCTCTTAAGGACCCCAGAAATGAGACTGGTGAACAAGGTCCTTTTTAAAATCTTCTTGTCCTACACTTGACTGGCCACCTCCACAATAGTAATGGTTATTATGTTCGGTTCCATATTAAAATATTTCTTTATGAAATTTTTATATTAACATTCAGATATTGTTGTTCCCTTTAAAATAATCAGCAACAATCATTCAAAAAATAAAATAATTTTTAATAATAATTTTGACGAAAACAGTGGCACCAAGCACAAAAGTAGCGCAGTAAATACTCAAGTTCTTTCATTCCACACCCAAACATACCGCGTGATGGAAGAGTGAAACGTTCAAAGTAATTCAATAAGCCTACCAGTTAAATGAGTTTCTGAGGCGAGGACCCAAACGGTACTTGAAGGGTTCTTGAGATACCAGCCCACTTGGACATAATGTAGATGCTCCATTTTGGTTAAAAATCCAACTACAGGACGACGAATAATACCAGACAATTCTAAAATGGATTATAATTAAAAACTTGGAAACATACAGTACTAATTTATGTCATCTAGTTTTAGATATAAAATTTTATTACAATAAAAAATAAAACTGCGCGAGTGAACTTCAAAGTGACTGATTAATTATTAGCTTTCTCAAAGCTCGATACTTTACACATTCTGAATAAGGAATGATTTATTTCAACAATGAGCAAATAAGATGTACAATGAATTGCTTTCATTACACTCTACAACACAGATTACTCGGAAGAGTAGTGTTAAAATATGAAAGAGTAAGTAAATTGAACTGCACATATTATGATCTGAAAATCTATTTCCAATTCTCTGTATTGTTGGTCCCGGCACTTGAACTGGAACTGGAGATGAGCAAACCAATTACACGCTCAGGATCATCAGCAGGATAAAGTGCCATACCAGTTCCAGGGTTCTATTGTCATCTTTCTTGAAAACGTTGCAGTAGTACCGCCAGTGATGATTTGGGTGAAATCAAGGCTTCAATTTATATACCTCTCACAAAAAGTTTCTACTCCTTTATTTCTCCTCAATTTTTGTCATATTTATATCAACCTGCGTTATTATTTCTTTTAAAGTTTCTATCAATGCTCTGTACCTATGTCTAACTACTTCTGAATTTCTGTTCAACTTAAATCTACCATCTTTATACTCGTTTGTTAAATCATTTATACCTACATGAACTATAATTTTACCTTGGCTTTCAGGTAATTTCTTCATTACCTCATTGACTTTAGAAATATTACCTCTCAGAATATATATTTTTCTACAAGTTTTCCTTCCCTTATTGCAAAATTCATTGTCCTGATTCCTAATGATAGTCCTCCCAAAACTATAGTAAATTTACATTGTACCGCTTCATCTAAATTACCAAGTATCTGAGACCTGTTAAGTTGCTACCACATGGTTACTATTCTCTTATCCTATTCCTTGACTGACTTTGACTTTGTGCCATTCATCAGGCCTAACTGTACTTGGACCCGCATCCTTATCACTAACACTTGGCTTAGGTTCAACTTTACTCGGGACTGCATCCCTGTCATTAACACGGACTAGATTTAGGCTCAACCTCACTCCAACTTATATTAGTATTTCCTGTACTCGACTCAAGTTTCTGGCTTAACTGTTGCATTAATCTCATTAGCCGCACTAACAATCATAGGACAAACTAACTTAGGCCCACTAGGACTCTCAACAGCCCTGTCATACTCCAACATTAATAGTGAACCAGTACTCAACTCCCCCTTCACTCTTAAACAAAAATTCACACACACTTTACTCATTGTTTTTTTTTAAACCATGTGAACTGAAGGCAAAAGTCCTTCAGCAAAATCTGCAAAACATGGTTGATATAATGAAAATGAGAATTGTAAACTGTAATTTACTTTAAACCCAATTCCAACAAATGAAAAAGAAAATTTAGACAAGGAAATTTATTATAGCATTTTAACCCTTTGTAACTTTGCACAGACAAAAAAAAATTATTATTTATTTATTTTTTTTTCTTTCTTGCACTAATCTTATTACAATCTGACAGATGGCAAAGGAGTAGATGCTGTGTTTGAAGATGAAGTTAGGGCTGGAAAGATGGTTTCAGTCTGAAGGGTTAAAATAGAACCCATTTAAAAAAAATTATTTATATATACTGTGTGTGTATATATATATATATATATATATATATATATAAATATAATATATATATATATAGGGTGAACCAAATGTAGGTGGACAGTAAATGATAACGTTTACTTTGAGAATACATATTTAATTTTTTTGTATACTATAATACAAAATAAAATTTAAATAAATTTAGTTATAATATTTAATATAATAAAACACAAACACCATAGTTATAATGAACACCATAGTTATAATGAACACCATAGTTATAATATAATATAACACAAACCGTATTCAACCTACTGTCCACCTACTTTTGGTTCACCGTGTATATACACACACACTATATGATCAAAAGTATTCGGACACCGCATGGTTTTGGGAAAAATGGTTTTATTATGGCATTTAGTAACCAGTAGGTCCACCCTTTGCTTTTATTACAGCGTCAACACGTCGAGGCATACTTTCCACCAGTTTTCGGTAAGTCTGTGCAGGAATGGCTCGCCATTCCTCTTGCAGAGCTGATGCAAGAGATGCAAGTGAAGCCAGGCGTGGTGTGCGGTTTCGTATCCGTCGCTCCAGTTCGTCCCACATGTGCACGATTGGGTTGAGATCGGGGCTCTGAGCAGGCCAGTCTAACAAATCCACCTTATTTTCACGAAACCAGTCCTGCACACGCCTTGCAGTATGGCAGGGAGCTCGATCCTGTTGAAACAAACAATGGCCATCTCCGTAGCATTGCCACAGTGTAGGGAGGGCCGAATTGTCCAGAACGTCGAGATAAACGTCAGCGTTCATGGTAGTGGGTATAACAACCAACGGGCCGAGCCCTAGCCAGGAAAAACAACCCCATACCATGATGGACCCTCCACCGAACTTCACCGTTGGACGTACACAGTCAGGAAGAAGCCGTTCTCCGGGCTGTCGCCACACACAAACACGCCCATCAGACTGGAAGAGTGAATACCGCGACTCGTCGCTCCAAAGAACAGTTTTCCAGTCCTCCACGGTCCAGGAACGACGGGAGACACACCAGGCCAAACGACGCGTGGCATTAACTTTTGTAATCAGTGGCTTGTGTACAGCTGCTCTACCATAATAACCGAGTCTGCATCTCTCTGCGGAGAGTTACAGTACTAACGGAGGTACCGGATGCTCTTCCTACCTCCTCAGCGATGGAAGCGGCAGAGGACGTGCGGGACTTCTTGACATGTCGTACCAGACTTCTTCTATCACGTTCCTTCAGTTTGCGTGGTCGTCCGGAACGTTTTTTCGCGTTAGTTGCACCGTCGTGCTTCCATCTCATGATAACATCCGCTACAGTCGACTTTGGTATATCCTGTTTGGCTGCAATATTTCGTATAGAAACGTTACTTAAATAACATCCGATGACGAGTCCACGTTGGAACTCGGAGAGTTCACATCCGCGCGGCATGGCTTCACAACAGTTACTGATAACTTAACAGAGCACCTCAGCATTATAGTTTCGCCACGCTTTTTCCCAGCATACCTTTCGGCGAAGGTGATATTTGCAGAAATGCGGATTTTCCGGGGTGTCCGAATACTTTTGATCATATAGTATATATATATATATATATTTATTTTAAATGGGTTCTATTTTAACCCTTCAGAATGAAACCATTTTTCCAGCAAGAGAAACAAAAAAAAAATAAAAAAAATTTTGTCTGTGCAAAGTTACAGAGTTAAAATGCTATAATAAATTTCCTTGTCTAAATGTTCTTTTTCATTTGTTGGAATTGGGTTTAAAGTAAATTACAGTTTACAATTCTCGTTTTCATTATATTAACCCTGTTTTACAAATACAGCAATACCTTGCACAGCGCGGTTAATTGGATCTTCTATTTTTCGAATAAAAGTCGAAAGTTCGTCGAATGAAATAGTACCGAAAAGAAATTAGAAAATAGGAAAATAGGAAAATTGTGCACTAAATTTAAAAAAATTGACGAAAATACAAATCATGCTACATCAAAACCCGCGCTGTTCAAGGTATTGCTGTATTGCATATATATATTATGTAGCGACTCGTGGTTCAGATCCCACGTAAAGCTGTAGGTCCCCTCCGTCATATGACCTTAGATGTTGCGGAGGAGGTTAAACAACCCCAATTAAAAAAAATTATATATATACGTGTACAGTATACAGTATATATATAGGCTACGTCATGGCCAATGTTGTAACACCACTTCCCGGAGATCAGCGAAGTTAAGCGACATTGGGTCTGGGTAGTAGTTGGATGGGAGACCATCCTCCATGCCCAGATTATGTAGCAACCCGTGGTTCAGATCCCATGTAAAGCTGTAGGTCCCATCTGTCATATGACCTTAGATGTTGCGAAGGAGGTTAAACAACCCACGTCTTAAGGTACCTAAGCGCCAAAATTAAAATTCGCCAGAAATCACCTCCAAAGTTCAGCAATATTCTTGCAACAGTATCTCTGTTATTAATTGAGCTAGAACGTTCATTTTTGGCTAAATTAGAGTTTGAAGTATGTTAATGAAGATGTTGAGTTTTTGGAATATATTTTCATATTTTACATATTTTTTTTTTTATTTTTTTTATTTTCTTATTATGCCAAACTTTGGGTGAACTTTTGGCTGGCGATAGAGGTGAAAAAAGTAGTTCGCTTCATAAGGTTTTCAACCATACTTCTAGAGTCGTAAGGTCATTATAACCCAAACCACGCGATAGAGGAAGGGTGAAAATAGTGATATCCATCAAAAACACATTTTTGCCTGTGGTGGCGCTTAGGTACCCTAAGACGCGCGACCCCTCATATATATATATATATATATATATATATATTATATATATAATATGCACCTCGGTGGTGTAGTGGTTAGTGTCGCTGACTACGAATCCATCAGCCCCAGGATTGAGATCCAGTGATGGCAGGTGGTGCGCAGCAAAACCCAGCTGTTTATCCTTCCACACAATAAAGAAAGTAGTTGGTAGCCTGGTGGTTAAGATGCTGGGCTGCTGGTGGGGCATGGTTTGGATTCCACATTAAACTGTAGGTCTAAGGTGGAGTGACAAGCTTGACCATCAGAATGAACAATTCAGCCAGAAGCAAACCAAAAGGTATATATATACACACTATTTTTTTATTTGTCAGACAGTAGAGTGATGAAGTCTTTCAAATAGGGAAAGTGTATACAGGCCTAATTAAAAATCAATCTATAAATGAACTTAGAATTACACTCACTAAGACCACCTATATCTTTGTCTCCATCCCAGACATAAGAAGCGGCTCTTCCATTGATTAACAGGTTAATGAGTGCCTGCCCTCCATGGCCCTCTGACTGGTCGATCAAACTCTCCCCTGCTTCCCCCATTTCAGTCTTCACTCGGTTGATACCCTGCAATCCAACTTCATTATTTTTCCTATTACCAGATATTTAGTTCCTAACTAATGAATACAGCTGCTAAAAGTCATACACAAAACAATAATTGTGGGAAACATCTGAAGTTATACACAATGCAAAATTAGATTAAGATTACAATTATAATGATTAACAATGAAAATTAAAAGAAATGTGGGTGGGTTGACTTTATATCCTTAGTTATTATTTGTTTAGTTTACAGACTAATGAAGCAAATTGCAATACACAAAACAATGTCTAGTGATGACAATATTCCATCGCTAGTGCTACATACAAAGATAACTTACACCTTCCAACTTACTCTAGTTAAAATAACGGAGTAGAGAAATAAAAGAATTCCAAATTCTATCTTGAATTTTTCTAAGTTGGTTTCCAGATATTTTTCTAAGTCATATTTACTTTCAAACTGTCTTAATCTGAAAAAAATTAAATAAATAATGAAGTAAAGTTTAATTTTTATGTTTAGAGCTACAGCCTTTTTTTTTTTTAGATACAGTAAAATTTGAATATCAGGAAAATACAAAGTATGACAGTGACTTTTCCCCCAAGACAAAAACACTTTCAAAGTACCTACAAAGCTTTCAGTTTCTCTCACCTTACACATGAATGAAAGAGGTCATGGTCTTTAGGAAAAGAGCGAAGTTCAGGGCTGTCCAGTTCCAATGGGGAGTTGGGAGACCTCCCTCGGGGAGATGGTAAGGGGTCATCCAAACAAGCTAATCTGAAGGGACCTAAAATATCAAAATATAGTCTAAAAAAATTAAATTTTTCTAAACAGAAGAGTTTCCATAATCAACATCTTTCCTAACTTAATTTAAATCTCATTTAACCTTAAGTACTCAAAACTGAAAGTATCATCAATGTTAAGTTGCAAAATTACCACTAAAAATATGGCACTTTCTAAAATAGCTAAATTATCTTTATCATACTAAAAAATAAGTAGAACAAAAAGAGGAATGCAATCCCATACTGAAAAATGGATAATCCAACAGTATAAATACAGAGAGATTGGAAGTAATCCCTCATGTTATGACACCATTAAATCCTACTAGCTAAGTAGTTTACTTTACTCATGACTGAATCTATACAATACACAATGTAACCTTATTAACAAATTGAGCAGACCCCATATTAAATAAAAAAACAAGCACTCTAGCCTACATTCAATCTATTCCTAAATGAGTAAACAACTGCAAGCTAAGCAGATTTTTTCCCTAGGAAGTGATTAGCTAATTAGTGCCAGGAATCTCCTAGCTATATAAACTTGTATTACAGCAATCTGACTTAGAGATCTGAGCTCTTAGAAAGTTATATATGTACCAAAGCATTTCCAAGAGTTGTACAATATAATGCAAAATCAAAATGAATGATAAAAATTTACCTTCACTTTCTGAGTGAGAACTGTTGGTCTCATGGGGTAAGGAATTTTCTGCTAAATCGCTGTTTCCACCTAAATCCATTCGACATTGCGAAAGAAGCTCAACCAATGCCAAACACAAGTACTTATCAACAGTTGACTCATCAAGCTTGAATGAAAAATAAGAGACTTTTATCTTCATATAAAATAATCCTAATGTTAATCATGAGATAACTACAGGTACACTACACACTAGGCTGGGTTGGAATTTTTTATTGAAAAGGTACATATTGTGAGGGGTTTGAATGGAAAGCAGGAACCCCCTCAAATTATTTTTGCTGTTTAAAGCCTCCTACCCCTGGCACAATTTTTCACTTTTTGACCTATATTGAAGAATATTCCATTTATACGAGACTTACTCTACATTCAGGTTTTTTGATGACAAATCTTTATTAACATATAATATTTTATATAATATTTTATTTAATAATGTACAATGTTCAGGAAAATGAATTAAGTACAATAATATATTCAGAAGAAAAAAAATTAGAGGCATAATGTGCTAAAATTCAATTCATTTTTTCATTGTTCCTTATCGCAACAAAAGGGAAAAAATTTTCAATATCATTAGGAAATTTTATTTCATATGTTTTTCACTCATTCCATTCAGTCTTCCATTCAAACTTGGGCAGTTTTTGCATTGATTTTAATGAGTTTAAGATAAACTTTTAATGGTTGTCATATCCTATTCTTTCCTGACATGCCTTTGTTACTAGGTTCACTGTACTTTCCACACTTTGACTGTGGCATGGAAAAGAAGCTATCTCCAGTGGCTTACATCGAGCCTAGTAGCTCATCATCACTAAAATGTTTAGCAGCAGTGTAGTAATGATTTCTTTCTGCCAATCGATCATCTCAATGTAGTCAGTAGATTGGAAATTGAGGGCTTGAGGCAACTCAAAGTTTCTGGTACGTGAAAATCCTGTTCTTGAAACAATGATTTTCTGAATAGCTTGCTCCCTAATTCCTAGTCTCTTGTCAGTTACCATCGATATGAGTATATTTTCTGGGTGGGCAAAGTAGGCATCATTCTTTAATACTGGTTCTATGATTGATCTATGCTGTTCATCTAAATTTCGAAGCAAGCGCATTAAATGCCAAAAGTTATATGAACAATTAGTTGCATTAGGATGAGATTTTATCCAAAACCACCCTAGAGCATAGAAATGCATAATAATCTATATCTTTAAGGTTTTTATCGGGATTTGGGGTTGATATATATAATCGAAGGACCCTGTTGGCTAGAATTACCCAGTGAGCATGGTGAAGGATACGGTACCTGGGGATCGAGTGGACAGATCTTGAGAAGTGTCTCCAGTTTGCTCTGTCAGACACACACAGATATCTTTGATCACTGATTAGCTCCTTCACAACATTTGCTGGAATTTCTTTAATGTTTCCCTTTACACAAAAATATTTGACTACCTCCAATTTTGTTAAATCTGTTTTCAATTTATTCCCAATTGAACCCACAAAAGTATTTGGACCTGTTGTTTTACTATCAATGGCTTTGTAGATGTGCATAAAAGGCAGCTCATTGAAATGCAAGAGGCACACCAACCACTGCACTGGTCTGTTAAGATCAGACATGGGCAGTAATCTATTTGAAAATACTTAAATACATATTTAAGTACATATTTAAATACATGTATTTATAAATACTTTTTGGAGAGTATATTTAATTACGTATTTAAATACTTTCAAAAAGTACTTAGTATTTGTAAATACATGTTTCTAAATACATTTTTAAAACTTTTTTGTGAACTGTTCAATTTTGCGAGGATGTACAGTACTAACCACCCAGTATTTAACTGATGCCACAGAACACAGTAAAACACTTTTCCAAGGTGCTTGTGCTTCCAGAAAATTCCAGGCTCAGCAGGCTGGAACTTTCTGGAAGCACCTTGAAAAATGGAACTTCCAGCCTGCTCTAGTGGCCATTGTCACAGACTCTCAGCTGAAGTGCAGCAGCCAGCAGTCTATCCTGAGGCATCATCATATGTGGTTGTGTAAAGTTCAGCACTAACTGTACAATCAGCCTGAGCCTACTGATCATATTAGATGAGGACAACATTTGTAACATGGCTGCAGCAAGTGGAAGTGGTGGAAAAGGTGGAAAAGGTGGAAAAGGTGGAAAAGGTGGTGGAAAAGGTGGTGGAAAAGGTGGTGGTAAAATAGTTGTTGATGGTGGAAGTGAAAATAAAAATAGCGAATCACACCTGCACCCACTTTTTGATGGAAAATATTTCCAAATAACTTCCAAAGATGGTAAGTAAGTGAAGACTATGTCTTCTGTGCCACAAAACAATTGCAGCATCTACTCCTGTGACTTCTCAATTTTATTTGACTAAGCTGATGTTAGTGATTTTATGTGCTTTTTGAAGTGTCTAAATTGTATTTGAAATGTATTTAAATACATTTTAGGAGTAATGTATTTAGTATTTAAATACTTTCTGAAAACCTGAATTTTATTTAGTACGGTATTTACTATTTAATTATATACTTTTATTTTCAAATAATGTATTTATTATTTAAATACATCTGAAGTATTTATTGCCAATGTCTGATTAAAATGAATTTCAACCAGTTTTATGGCTCCACCAATTTTTCCTGTATTTATAGGAGTACCATCACACAGTAAAGCTTTGATAGTATCTGTGCTGTTCAAGTCTGTAATAATAGTTATCAACTCTTCTGCTATGCAGCGAGCAGTTCCATTATCTGGTGTGACATGGTCTACATAGATATTCCAGATTCTTTCACAATAACATAGTAGTTCTTCTTTTATCTTTCCACTTTTAATTAATGTGTTCTCTTTCCTGCCATCAAATCCAAGGTACTCCATCTTCAGATTTTTGGATTTAGACCTAAAAGTATTTGTTTCACCCATGCAATTTCTTTCTTTCTAATTTCTTTCTGTCAAGCATGTTGGTTTGGTAAAGGATCCCTATATCTTTTAAAGCTGCATTGACTGTTGCAGCTGCAGCTCTAAACTTACACGATAACAATCTGCTGTTAATGCTAGGTTTTTATAGGAGTGTCTGTTCTGAATATTCTCAGTCAATTCTAAATCAGCCTCAATCTACATCCTGACTCTCTGAATATACATCCATGCCGTCTTTGGTATTTTCTATAAATTCTGATGTTTACGTAAAACACTGGTGGCTTGTCATTTCTTCTTGTGCTTTTAGTTGACACTTTTGTGCTTCTTGGGTTCTTGCTAAAGATCTCTTCTTTGTTGAACTAGCTATGCGATCAATTGGTCCTAACTGATTGTTTCTTTGTTTTTGACCCACAAAAGACTCCCATTCTGCCATTGGTATTTAACCTTACACCTGAAAGATTTCCTATCAATTCCCTTATCATAGCATTCACAAGAAGATGTATCAAACTGTTACTCAAACATTGCATCATATTGAGCTTTTTAAGGCAAAACTTTCATTTCTTCAATGTAACAGCACCTTGTTCAATTTTGAGGCTTCTTCTATTAGTTGACTGACTTAAGATAGATACCTTTGGTGTTAATCGTAAGAAAAGAAAATTTCATCCAAATGTCTTCAATATCTTTTACAACAACCCTTAACAATCATTAGCAGTTGCTGATCCTTTCAATTTAGCTTCTTCATGATGGCACACAAAAAGGTAGTGTCTCACAACATCTGCTTTTGAAGGAGTCATGGCTGCTGGGAATTCCGTAGGATATCCAAAGGCTGCATTTGAGGACTTGCTTCTAGTAGTCATAGTTTATATTCAGAAGTAAAATCAAATTATATGTAATTTATAATTTACAATAATTCAAATTATAATCAAAGCAAATGCAAATTATTTCTATTTATCTGAAAAATAAAATATCAAGCATTAAACAAACAACTTATCATGTAACATATAACAACATTAAACATATGCAAATATGAAGGTAAAAAAGGGAGAGGGGTATGTGATAGGGGTAGTAGGGTGCACATGCTGAATTTTTTAATATTTGTTAAAGTGATAAAAAAAAACCTCACATAGTATACTTTTTAAGAAATAAAAAATTCCTATTTTCGACCCAGCCAACTATACACAGGTTGTCCATATAAAATCTAGAAAAATAAGGAAAGAGTACTAGTAGTTTTACAGGAACTTAGCACTCAAAATAGCTTGCTGCAAATCATTGTATGAAAAGTTAGCCATCTGTTTTCACTATTTTTAATTATTTAGAATTAAGTTCTGTAATGTCACAATTTAACAAAAATAAATAAGGTGGTGGTCCAGTTGATTCTCAACTATCCACATGTTAACTATCCTCACAACTATGATATTACACATCACTAACCGCACAAAATTGGCCATAATGTTTCTATAATTGTATAATTGCTTTTTATTTTCTATAATTATTTTGCTGTTTTTATTTATGTACAACTGTATATTGTACTTTATTCTGTATATTTTTTATATTTATATTTTCTCTAAGTGAATGTCAAATCTCAGCATTTTTCAACTATCCACATGCCACCAAGGACCAGACATGTGTCGACAGTAGAGAGTATACTGTACTTCATATAAAATAAAGAGGTAATGGTAACTGAGTAAGCTCATTTCCCCATGATGTGGGGATGAGTGTACCCTCAAGGGTCACCTTCAGCCTGAGCATTAACAATTGGCCAACTCAATTCAACCCAGGAGCAACCAAAGGCTCAGTATGCTCAGTTTGCCAATGTAACAATGAGCCCTTACTTCACATAAAATGCTGAAAATAAAAACTTCAGTACTCAACATTTCATATATAACATATATATACATACATACATACATACATACATACATATATATATTAGGGTGTACCGGATCCAAAATTTTGGGATCCGGCCAGATCTCAAAAAAAGGTTCGGCCGGATCTGTGACTTTCTCAAAAAATTTATTTCTCCTAAGCTTTTAGGTTGCAA